>CAKAKR010069561.1:15466-40260 GCA_916700685.1 Adelosebastes latens | reverse complement strand
CATTTTTTTTTTTTTTTTTTACCTAAAATGGCTCTTTTGATAGTAAAGGTTGCTGACCCCTGACCCAGACCATGGTATAAATAATAATGGAGCTACTTAAATTGTTATAAACCTGAATTATCCTTCAAGTTGAGCTTATTAATAAATAAGTACAAATTTTGTACTTCCTGCTGTGTGTGATTTGGATTTGTTCATCAGTCATTGGCCTCAATGCATCATATGCCAATGACATGTTGTTTCAATGGTCTTAAAGGGCACATCCACAGTGAATCACATGGTCCAGAAAACTGCGACTGCACTGCTCCCTGTTGGATCTTTCAAACATATTGCACCTCTGGACCCCAATCAGTGACGGAGGATGCTTTTCAATTTATAGGGAACCGTTAAGCAGCAGTTTTCTGCCTTATTTGATTTGTTTGTGGATAAAGTCTGCATAAATAATTGTGTTTTGAATGACTTGTTGCATTTGTTCCATGAGGGTTTATCCTCTCAGCCTGCATCCTAAGAGTTTCCTTTAAATGCTCTGATTAGTTGGACAGCATATTCACAGGATGTTCACTCAGCGTGGCAGCAAATTTTGTATTGAATGTTTCTCTTTGTCCTTGTCAGATGCTGGCCACTCTGCTCATCATACGCCAGTTCCTTCAAAATGTGAAGGAGGTGCTGCAGCCTTACCTGTATGAGCGCCACAAGCTAGGCGAGCTCACACTGCGAGCTGTGTGGGACCTGCTGCTCTCGGTGCTGCTGAAATACGGCCGGCTGGCAGCTGGAAAAGCCCAGGCCTCTCCCAACGACCAGGCCATGCCAGGACCTGGACTGAGGGGCACCAGGCCCGGGTTGGGGTACACAGATAGAAGGTCAGACTCATTATTTAAACTCTCATTCATTAAACATACACTTCAATAAAATGCACATGTAGGGTTTTAACACTGGGATGTGAAATGTCAAAAAGAGATGAAACGAATCACCCACTCGATTTGAAGCATGCAGTAAGAGAAACTGACACTTTCTCATAAGATCAGTGTGATGAACAATGACATTTAAGCGTTTCAGTTGTCATTCACATCGACACTCAAAGTATTATTCACAACAAACAGCCACCTTATCTGCACTTGACATTGTCTGCGCGCTGCGAGCAGTTGTGATTCATGCCAGTCGGACACTGAGGAAATAGACAGAACACCGCTGTGAGCGGTTAACACACACACACACACACACATTTTGTCTGATGTCTATCTGTCCCTTCAACTTCTCTCAGGGAAAAGAAGTGTTTGAACGGGGGATGCGGGGTGCCTGATGAGGAGGAGGGAGGTGAGAGGGACGAGGCTGACAGCGGGAGGTTCAGTGAAGGAGAGACGGAGGAGGAAAGTCTGATCGACTGCGGTTTGAAGCTGAGGAAAGTCAGCTTCATAGAGAAGGTATAAGCTGTGTGATAATACAACGCTCATCCCAACTCATCACATACAGACGCTTTGTCAGACCCCTCGGTGTCACTCTTTTCGGTCGCAGTAAAGACGTGTTTAATATTTTGAAGTAAACAAAAACACTTGCTTAGGTTCAGGCAATAAAACAACTATAATTAGGTTAAGGAAAAAACATCATGGTTGGGCATAAATCTACTAAGTACGTACAGTGAAAATGACACTGAACGTTGTGAACGTGCAGGGGACACAAACAAACAGCTGATTGTAACATGACGCACAGGACACAAACAGCAGTCTCCTGGATGAAAGCCCTGTGTTTGTTGGGCCCATCCAGCACCCCTCCTGGGCTCCTCCTGCCCGGTGTGTGTGGCTTTTCGCTTTTTAAACTACGTCACCACACTCCTGACGCACTTTCCCTGAGCGTTTAATATTGACGCGGATGGGTTTACATTGTAGTTAATGGAAAGCCCGGTGCGTCTCATACCAACGCTAAAGGATGCCTTGTGCTTCAGTATCTAACGCCGACGACCGTGACAAAGCGATGGTATTTGACGCCCTGGGAATGAGAACGGGCTGGATAATATACATTTATGAAATGTTAATATGTTTATGCTGTGGCACTTTATTCAAATACATTAAGAACAGTTTTTATTTGTAGTGATACTGTTGTTTGGGGTTACTACAGTAATCTGTGTTGTTGTTGTTAAGGTTGACAGAAGACCGGTCTGCACTGGGCCCCCCATGGACACCAGTTTCCTGGAGGAGGGGAGCCCCACTATGGTGGAAAAGGGAATGGACCCTGCTTCTGTGTTTGAGATGTGTGATGACGACGATGATAATGGCATCCATGACATAAAGGAGTTAGGTGGGGGAGCGACAGGTGTGGCTGAGGGAATTAATGCTGCTGCTGCTGCTGCTGCTGCCAGCGCTGCCCCGCTGCCTTCTGGGTCTGAGAGCAGCACATCGCTGCGACACAGAATAAGAAGAGGCAGGAGCATAGAGAGACCCGAGCCGAAGACAAAGAGAGTATCTTGGATTGACCCCCCGGAAGAGAGAGAGACCAACACGCTCACTCAGGCCGAGATGGAGAGCTGCATGCAGACTTATGCTGTAAGAGGGACTTCATACCGAACTTATTCTGTAAACTCTGAACAAACGATGGCGATTTGCATCATTTGAATTATTTAAAGGCAAACTGCAGAATTTGTCAATCCAGTTATTCTTATATTATGACTAATGGTCATGATGACAGTTTACTTCATCACCTCTGTTGTAGAGACTTGGACAGAATGAGGTTGATAGGAGGTTCCTACAGCTTTCCAAAAAACTTAAATTTAACCAGAATCCTGTCTCACATCTTTGAGCTTACTAACTGGAGCATCCCCTTATTGTATAGTGTGGCAGGCAAAGAAAACTGCACGATGTGTACTAGAGCTGCAACGATTAATCCACTAATTGATTAGTCAATCGACAGAAAAATAATCGGTAGCTATTTTGATAATTGAGTAATCATTTAATTAATTTTTCATGCAAAAATGGCAGAAAATGCTGTTTTCAGCCTCTCAAATATGGAGATTTCCTGTTTTTCTCTGTTTTATATTGTATTAAACTGAATATCTTTTGGACTCATTCGGGTTTTGGACTGACAAAACAAGACATTTAAAGACATCACATAACATTACAATCTGGATTTTTTTTGTCGGAGCTTTTGATTTATTGATTGCTGTTGGGATGTAATGAGAATTTCAAATAAAATAACAAGAAATGTTTCTAAAATCTTTGCTAACCCTACCATTAATTGAGTAATCTAGCAAAATCAACAGATTAATCGATAATTAAAATAATCATTAGTTGCAGCCCTGTTGTGTACCATGTCATTTTATTTTTACAATTCAAAAACTTGCAAATCATCGTCATTTGCTACTACCTCTCTAGCATGCCCACAAGCTAAATTGAAAGTGAGCCACAACCTTGCACCGCTGTAAAAAAGGAAGTGGATCCACTTTTCGGTGAAGCTCACAGTAACTAGCTAGGGATTAATTATGGTTGGATTCAAAAACGTATTTGAGATGATTTCTGTGATTTGGAAAGCTGTAGGTGACTCATACCCCTTTTCCAGATTGATGCAGTTGTTGCAGGAATATTGATTCTCAAATCTCTACAATGGATGAGTAGAGATGTATCATTACAAACAGAATAACACCCAGGTTGACTAACTTAAACTAAGATTTCCTCCATAGAATCTGCCACATACCATAACCTAGAATAGTTAGAAAATAACAGTAAAGTGTTTTATTATAGTAGGTAAACATCTTAGCCATATGTTGCCAGCTGGGTAACACTTCACTGTCATTCTCCTCATACTTATCTCAGGTTTCATAAACAAGCGCTGCAACATGAATCCAACAGAATCCTTCAGCCTCCACAGTTACATGACACTTCACACGCGTCCTGAGTGGGATGGGAATAACATTGGGTTTTCTAAAAGGTCATATATGACTGTATGACAGCTAAACAAAGCCAACAACATCTGCACATTGATTTAGTCTACAGAAAGGCACTCTTGTCTTCTGCGTTCAGACTGTACTTACTTGGTAGAGCTGTGTTTTTTTTTCTCAGGACACCTTCCAGGACTACCAGGAGATGTTTGTCCAGTTTGGCTACGTGGTGCTCTTCTCCTCGGCCTTCCCTCTGGCTGCCATGTGCGCTCTCATCAACAACATCATTGAGATCCGCAGCGATGCCTTTAAGCTCTGCACCGGTCTGCAAAGGCCCTTTGGACTCAGAGTGGAGAGCATCGGCCAGTGGCAGGTCAGAAATAACTGTCACCCAAAGACAAAGACAATTAAAAGAATTATAGTAATGCTATCATTTGGAGCAAACACTGTCTTGACATCCATTTTAAAAGTTGAAGACCAGATCATGTGAATGCAACTGTGTAGCAATCACATTAAATTGATCAATTACCAATAATTACCTGGAATAACTGAACAGAACTGAACTGAGCTAAATTGAAATGATTCTTATGAACTGTATAGCACAAAGTCAGTGTTAAGAAACAGCAAAGTTAAGCTTTCTTTTTTTAAACTCCTTCACAGACTGCGATGGAAGCCATGGGCCTGATTGCCATCATAGTGAATTGTTACCTGATTGGTCAGTGTGGTCAGCTGCAGCGTCTCTTCCCGTGGCTCAGCCCCGAGATGGCTATCATCTCCATCGTCATCCTCGAGGTATCGCCAGCTCCGTCCTGCGAGTCTGTCTGAAGTGCTTAGAGCAGTGCTTTTTCAAACTTTTTTCTCAGGGCGCCAGCATTTTGTGGCCCAGCAGCAGAAAATGTATGGTAATCAGAAAATGTGCCAGGTATTTAGGCTGCAAACAAGTTAAGCACTGTTTGTATTTGTCTACCTGCAGAGACTGTGGAGAGTTGTACAGATTTCTCGCTGATAATGACATAAAAAATAGTTAAGAGGAGGATGCGGTGGTTGGGAAATACTGTGAAATCTGTGCATTCTAATACCCACACTACCACACTATGTAGTATGCCAGAGTAGTACAATACATAGTATGCAAAATGCAGTATGCCAAAAATACCAGGATGTCCTACTACATTCGCCCACATTTTGCAATATGCGAGCCAGCATGCTTTTCTGGCTATTGTCACCCACAATCCTCTGCACAGCGGCTATATGAGCAAGAAAGTTCAATGTACAATGTTATGAGGAAGTAGAATGACCCTACCGTATGCATAGTGCATGCTACAGTACGTACTTTGTAAGGGCAGCTGCAGTATGTACTAAAAGTAAAAAGAAAAATATGCGACTTGGAACGCAGCGTATGTCATGTTCATCATATATATCACATATTGCATTGTGTCCTTGTTCTAGCTTCTATACTAACAAAAAGGTGTCTTGCAACAACTATCACTTATCCTATCCAAGTAACTGACAGAAGCACAACATAAACGCTGTTCACACTGATGAATAATGACTTGAAATGAAATGGGTTTGCAACGTGCCCATCTTTATGAAAAACATGAACGGATTAACTGAAGCTCTCTTCATGTTTCTCCTCTTACTTATAACATTTTTTGATACTGGTTCTGTTAGTGCTGCACTCTGTGCAAAGGTAAAACAGCCTGCAGCTCTGTTGTGGCCTGATAAAGAAGTCAGGCCTATCAGGAGGACGATTTCACGGCCTAGATGATGTTGTGCAAGAATTAGTTCAACTAACATACCCTTAAAGAAGCATTGTGCCCTATATCTGATTGGGATTGCACTTTCAATGAATTATTTTTGTTTCTTTCTACCTCCCTGTGTATCTGCAGCACTTTGCCATCCTCCTGAAGTACGTCATCCATGTGGCCATCCCTGACATCCCTACATGGGTCCGAGAGGAGATCGCTAAACTGGATTATCAGCGCAGGGAGGCCTTTAAGGTAAATGATGTGACAGAAAATGTTATTTGTCGTGGAGAAGTTGCAAGAGATTGATGAAGTTCAATAATTCTTCAGGCAGTTTGAACAGGCCCTCAAAAGACTACCTCATTATGTGCAGAGGAGCCAAACTTTCTGCTGCAAACAAGCTGTACTGCGACACTGCAGCTTTCTTTTCTGAGCTAAATTGCTTATTTTCGACACTGCAGCTTTCTTTTCGGAGCTAAATTGCTTATTTTAAACTTCTGGTGATATTTTAGTGATGATACTTTTGAGGAACACAATTTGTAGAACATAGAGGAGAGTTTGGTGGCCCCTGCAGCACTAATGCAGGATTCTTATTTGTTCGATGGGTAGCAAGCACTGCAGTATTGTAATGGTTAGTTGGGTTGGTGCTGATTCTATACATTGTGGGATTGTTTCCCTTCCTCTGCAGAAGCATGAGCGGCAGGCGCAGCAGCATTACCAGCAGCTGCAGAGGAGGAAGAGGGAGGAGGAGGAGAGGCAGAGGCAGGCGGAGCACATGGCCCGCAGGGAAAGGGAGCGGGACGACAGCAAGGGCGACTCCTCCGGGGATCACCACCACGACAAGAGTCACAGCAGCAAATCACGCCCTGGGAGTGGTGGAGGAGGAGGAGGAGGAGGAGGGGGCAGCGGTTCGGACAAACCCAAGAGGCCCAGCTCTCTGCTGGCCAACAACAACGTGATGAAGCTGAAGCAGATCATCCCGCTGCAGAGCAAGTTCTCCTCGAGTGGCGCCCGCTCCCCTCAGTCGCCCACTGGAAATGAGCCCAAGCTGCCCGGGTTCCTGAGCTTCAAATTCCTCAAGTCGCCTGAGAATAAGAAGGAGGTTGCCGCGGCTTCTTCGACCGGCACCACGGCCGCAAACACCACAGCTACAGCATCATCGTCATCTTCATCATCAGGTAGCAGCTCTCAGGAGCGTTCTCAGTCACCCAGCAAAGCCTTCAACCCTGGGAAACTGTTCAACTTTGGGAAATCCGAGGGGGGGACGTGTGTGAACGGGGCGGCGCTGCCCAGACCTGGAGAAGGATCATCATCACAGACGTCAGACAGACAACCATCCAGGTCTGACTTGAACGGTGTTCCAGACGAGTTCCCCTCGCCTGGAGGGGAAGGGTCAGAGAACGGACATGCAATGGACCTGGACCCGGCCGGCTCTAAAGTCTAGTAGCTGCACAGAGAACAAACTACATCTCAACCGAAGACGTGATGTGTTTACTGTGAGCAGAGGCCTGACCTACCTTCTGTGCTATCACAGGCTACGTGTAGAAGAAGTACTTGAAGCAAAGAGATGAAACTGATGAGAAGGGACTGTTGTTTTGGTTTGCTGTTTTTGCTGAGAGACAAAAAAAAACAGGCTCTATAAGAAAGACGTAAGCCCTCTTATCATGACCGAATACACACACACACACACACATACACACACACACACACGGACACAAATCCTTCCTTGTCTGCAATACATAAAGAAATGCATGAGCTGCGTTTCTAATATTTTTAAGCCTTTAAAGCAGAGAGCTGTGTTTCTTGATTTCTTCTAGTCATAAATTGTAAGCATCTGGTTGGCCTCCCACTACTAGGACATAACAGCCTGTTGTGGAGGAACAAGATTAAAAAAAAAAGAGGTATGAAAGGATCACAGATTGTACATCAAGTAACTTCTGAGAGCGTTTTTAGCCGTCACAACACAAGTGATCATTAGATATAGTCTCATTTTTGTAACTGTGAGGAATTCTTGGGCCCTTCACTTTTATATTGAAGCGGAAAAAAAAAAATAGGAAAAGCAATATCAATCAGTTTGAATTATTCTTATCGGTCATCACACCTCCCTTAATAAGCATCCCTGATGTATCACCAGCTTTATTTTCAAAGCAGAGGGGATGTCTGAGCTATCTCCCCATCCTGTGACAGGAGCAGATTTGTTCGAAAAAGAAGTAGAGCTTAGTAAGTCGAGCTGTCACGTGCTAGTATTTTCCCCAAGAGAGCAAGAAAAAGCAAAAATAAATAAATAAATAAAAGCAGAAGTAAATGAAGGTGATTTTGAGAAAATGGAGCATGGGATACTGTTGCGTGCTGTTCTCCATCCAAGCCCGTAGAGCGCCTTGTTAAACACAGATGGTGCTCCGTTCCACACACTCAAACCAGACTTGGCAAACGAGGGTAGAGTTAAAGACCTAACATTTGCACTAAACCCTTAACGCCCTGCATAGAAACCTGTCTGGCTCTGCAGGAGAGAGGACCGACACCAGCCTGCCTCATAACATTATGCAAACGCTGGGTTGTGTTTGATTCCCTCCTTTCACGCAGTACATGCTCTCTACTCACCTGCCCCCCTGCTCTCAGCAAATATGCTAAATATTCCATTAATTTTTTTTTACAATAGTTGCTCTTATTTATGTTGAGCTCCATATCTTTTTTATACGCACCATTTGCTGCATTGCTTTATCGCAGTGCTGATGATGGAAATTTCCTTTTTTAACCAAAGCGGTATTTTTCGGATTATACTGTTAACCCAAGATGTATGTTCACTGTATGTTCTGTTTGTGGCATACATTAGTAAGCAAGCCCATCATCTACCATTAACAGGTATTTCATTTCTGTAGGGTCTCCAGGAGGTGGCGCCAGAGTATTCTTGCATAGCATGAAATGTGTTGTTGAATGGCTTTTTCTGATTCACTATGGACCCATAACACCAGTGTCTAGTCATCAGTGTATAACAGCGGGGAGGGAATACTTGTTCTGGTGACATTAACGTTTCAGAGGCCGTCACACTGTAGGTGATAAGACAGAAACATTAACTATGCATTTCCACACCATCACCTCTGGCAAGGATTTTGGCAATAACACTGAGTTGTAGGAGTCTTACATGTATTACTATAAAACTTATAGCAGCACACGTCCTACTGCATTATCCCCAGCCAGACTCTATGCATCTTTTCTTTGTGTCCCTTCAATCGGCTCTCTCAGCTCCCTCCCGGTCTCATATTTAATGTGAGGAATCTCCCATGACTCACAATTAAAATAACAGTAATCTCATCAGGGCTGACCCGAATGCTTCGAAGCTTCGACCGTTGCCATGGTATTTGACCTCCAAATCACTATTCGAATGCTTTGTTTTTAATTCTATTACACTTTTTATATAGAAGTATGTAAAAATAATGTATAAATCCCCAAATAGCCCGTGAAATGAGAAATAATCCCACAACATTATTCATATTCAACATGAATTATTATTAGTTATTCTCAGACGGATATCGCTGTTTGTTGTGTGTAGATGTGCGTGTGTGTACAGTCGTGCGGCAGCGGCAGTGAAACAAGGAAGATGGAGACAGACAGACGGAAGATCATGTCAGCGTGCTGCGCCGCGCTGCACCACGAAGCAAAAATTTCTCACCGAAGCTTCGAAGCCCAAAAAAATGGTATTTTCGGGACAGCCCTAAATCTCATCCATCTACCACTACAGAATCTGTCTAGTCTAGGAATGATGATGGTGACATTGAGCTTCAAACTGTTTTTTTTTAATATTTTGTTGCTGCTTTCATGTGTCTGTAACAACTTCACAATAAGTATAGTCCACCTTTCTAAAGAAAACACAAAAATGTACTTCCGCAGACAGGCAAAAAGATCTTACTGACATTAAATGCAATAAGGAAATAGACAGGATGTCGATTTGTGTGGTCACAGTATCATTTTAATGTCTGTTCTTTTTTATATTTGGACGTCATTGTGCATTATAAATGTAAAATGAGAAGTGCAAGGCTGAGAGAAATGTAATATCTTCAATGTCTTTGTGAAACATGATAGAGAACAAGATGATAAGCGTAGCTGAGCATAGTCTCATCAAAACCTTTATTCCTTCATTGCAGCATTTTGGATTTCAGGGATGAGTGACGCCATGACGCAATAGAGTCCATATATTATAATTTGGAAGTTTGTGTAGAAAATGAGCAGCCAGTTTCAAAGCTGGCAAGTTTAGGTCATGTAGTTCCTCCTTATTCAGGGAAAACTTACAGCTTCTTATGGTAGAAATGGATAGCATTAACCAACGAATCACTTCTTTCATCCTTGCACTCTTAGCAGCAGCAACAACTTCTGCATATTGTTAATATGGAGGTCTTTAAATAGGTATTGGTTGAAGTAAATTAACAGATTTTGGGTATCATAGAGGCATCCCATACAAGAAACAGCACAGGCGTCCCTGGCGTTAAGGACAGCAGCTCAGACAGCTGAGACTCATCAGCCGCCTGTCATTCACAATCAAAGCAACAGCGGTTCTTTAAAGGATTTGGGCTTATCTAGTCAGTCTAATGTGAAACCAGTAGGAAAGGACTGGATTTAGTTGATGTTCTGTGTTCTTCTGGATTGTAAGAGTGGATGTGAACAGGTGATGTTCTCACCACAGCTACATTAAAACCTGACCCTAACCTCAAGAGTTTAAGATAAGACATCTTCATGGAAGCCTCACTTACTGAACATCATATGCTCTTCCAATGTACCACTGTACAAAAAAAAAGTTCTTTTAAAGAGAAATACTGGGAAATGGGATTATTTATTTCTTTTAATTTATTTTGTCATATTTTTGTAAGACCTGAAAAATAGTTAATAAAACTATTTCAAATGCATCTTGTGTGTTGTTTCCTGCAAAAATCATGACTGCACAGGTCATTTAACAGAGAGGGTTCCTTTTGGCTGTTCAGTCAACGGAGGCAGCTGTCAATCACTCGCAAACTCCGATCAAACGGTCAAACTAGACAGCGCTGATCAAATAAGAATCAATATTCTGTTACATTAATGCCTATTTCTCGCTTCAAATGTTTATAGAAACATCTTGTAGTGTACAGCGCTGCCTAGTTTAACCATTTGATTGGAGTTTGCGAGTGACTGACAGCTGCTCAGAGACAGCAGGCTCCAGCTCAGCTCTGATTGGTTGTTTTCCTCCGGTCTGTGAAATCTTGCAGATGCCATTAGGAGCACCGGAGGACACAGAGGAACATGATTTTTTGTCAGGATAAAGTGACCGTTTTATAAAAATAAATATTTGCTCCATTTCTACCCACTGCTGCTTTAAATCAAGGACGTAAAATCATCTATTAGAAGTACCACATGACAAATAAAACCCAGTTTCAATCCAGTTTTATTTCAGCAAAGCTAAAAAGAACAGATCTGATCTAACACACATGAGATGGGGCAAATGCTTAGGGTGTTGTAGAACAGTCTATCTGAGCAGAAGCATAACGTGGTTTTTTACGCTTCAGAAACAGACACTGTAGATAGGAAGATGACTGACCACACTGTCAATCCACATTGCAGCATTGACTGAAAAAAAGGACAGGAAGGACAGGAGGCTTGGATGTGACTCTGCTGGGCAGTGACAATAATAAAAAAAGAAGCTTTATTCAGTGTTGTACAGTATATGACACCAATACAAACTGAAGCTCAGGAACAAGGCAGGATGGCGACTGCACTTTGCTGTGCATGCTTATTGTGCATTCTATGGCTGAAAAATATAACACCCCTTTAAACCCCCCTGTGTTCATCTAAGCCAGCTCTCAGACAAAAACCATCCAGGGCTGTCACAAAGACAGCGCCCTGAGCTGGGGGAGCTAAAGGGTCCAAACCATGATGACAGGTTGTAAGGCCTCTAGGCTAATACCTTCCATAACACCACAGCCCCAACACCCCTAAAGTTTTATTACTGGTCCAGACGTATAATACCCAGTCGTGAAAACATCAACATGCAAGGCAAGGTAACATCCACTGGGCACTGGGGCTCTTCTCCTTACTTTCACAAGGGTCTTTTTCTATTGTATTCATGGGCATGTATTATTTTACAAAAAGGCAGACACAAAGATACTCCGTTGGATAAACTAATTCTGGTACTGGCAATTATTTACACACATCATAATGTATTCTTTTTTTTCCCTTTTCCAGACATTACTTTACATACTTTTCTTCACTATCTGTGCTGTTACCTTGTTGTGCAACTGAAAATTCAACGTTACAATATACAACTCCGTATTTAAAGCTAGGGTTGGTAATGTTCTTCAAAAACATTTTTGTTATTATATGTTAAAATTATCTTGACATCCCAACAGCAATCAATAAATCAAATGCTCTACCAAAAAAAAAAAAAAAATCTGGTATCTGTTGCTGTCGCAGGACTGTCATAAATCTAAACCCGTCTACCTGTCTGCCCACTTGTGCGCACTCTGCCCGTGCACTCAATGCGTGTCACCAGAGTCTTCTACAAGCTGCTAGCTTGACAGCTGTGAATACTAACAATTGCTATGTTATAGTTTATGTTCATTATGATAATTTTGGGGGAGTGGCTTTGGAGGGAGGCCTGAAGGGACGAGCTGTCAGTGTTGCCGACTTGGCGTCTTTTTCTCTAGATTTAGGGACTTTTGGAGCTAGTGCTGCTACTTTCATTGGGAAATAGTTGGCGACACTGGGCTGGGTTTTTCGGTTGGATAAAATCTATTTTACTCTTTGCTAGTTTCTCAACATTACCAACCCTAGCTTTAAGCTCAACCTTTTCCTTCTTTTTCGTTTACATCCTTTGATGAAAGAGCAGCTAAAACCCGCAGAAAACCACATTCTTGCTAGCCTCGATTAGCCAGAAAGTGGTGCTAGATGTAAAAATATTTCTCAGAAACACCGACACAACATTTATCTTACTGAGCGCAAGTCCCAGAATAGAAGTGAGCTATGCATATTCACCATAAACACACATCTACGGGGGATTCTGGAAGAGTTGCTTCTACTTTGTGCTGTTCTTCACAGTGCAGTCTTGGTTCTGTTGATTCAAACAGTGTGGAGAAATGTCGCAATGCCCCCGTGTGGTTGCAGAGTGGGCAGTGAAACCGAGAGGGCGGGCACTGTGGCTGGCAGGAAGCTCTTTGCCATACATAAACAATAATAGTAATATAATAAAATTAAAACAGTAACAAAAAGTTGTCTTTGCACAAGTCAGGACAGACTCTCCAGGTGACAGATGGCTACACAAGTCATGTACCAGCTATGAGACTGTTTTTAAGGGTAGTGTCTGACTTTATCTGTCAAGTCCCTCTCTGTTCTTAAATCTACTCGGACATTTTTTTTCAACTATTCATACATACAGTACAACACACACTCACAGCTCAGCGTGCATACAAACATATACACATTTACTACTACACAGGGAATAGCCAGCATAAATGTAAACAAAAAAAAATACCATTACTGTATAGAGTTCCCTTCCTGACAGCAGCTCTGTTCTGCCAGTGACCAACAGTGACTTTTCCGGTTACATAATTTTCACGCCGACAATATTTACACCATAAATGGCTGCTTTGTTGAAAGGAATTCCCCTAATTCTCTATGAGTGACTCTTAATTTCATGCCAGGAAAGGCATCCTGCCATAGTAAAGCAGAATGACCAGAAATATTTATTCAGGTGGGATGATCCTTTGTTTTTGTTAGTTTATACTGGCTATACTCTGTATACTCAAACACACACACACACACACACACACACACACACTCTCTCTCTCTCTCTCTCACACACACACAAACACACACACACATACACACACACTTATGAGTCCTCGTTCATCTCTTGGCTATCTGTCCTGGCGATCTTCCTCGGGGGTGCCGGACTATCACCCTCACCTTGTTCCTGTTCCCTTTTCTTTGCTGCATTCTGTGTGACACAAAGAATTACATTAATCACAGTTTCTTTTTTTAAATAATAATTCAGATTAATTCATTTAAGATTAATCATTGTTTCATGAGGCTCATGATTAACTGAGACCTAACAAAGACAGATACTTACTGTCAATAAGTGAAGCCAGACTAATGGAATTATGTCCAAAGAAATGTACTTGCTCACCTTTTTGTCCCACTGCTGATGGAGGTAACGCAGGAGGATGTTGGTTTTCTCTGTTACAATAACTGTAGAGAAAACACAGTCAGCATATTACGGAAACACTATGTTAAAAGCTGATTATTTTAGAGCACAGTCTCCACAAAACGCTGCATGTAGTGAAAACGTATCAGTGATCAACTACTGTACAATAAGTTCAGTTCATCATCATTGACAGACAGCTTGCTGTTAATTTATGGTTTTAAGTTTAAGACTTTTTCCCCACAGTTTTGACTTAGCTGTGAGTTTGGGACTTACTCTGTTCAGAGGGGTATTCTCGTGTTGGAAGGTACACAGATGGCCTCCGATTCTGTAAAACAGGACAGGAAGAGGTTACAAATTACAGCTGTACGTTCTCCTCATGCATTTTTTGTGTATTATTTAAGGACAATCACAGCATTTGATAGTTTCTAAGTGATCTGTCTTGTGTATGAGCAAATATATTTATATATTTTACTAGGGCTGTACCGAATACCATTTTTTGGGCTCCGAAGCTTCGTCGAGAAATATTCGAAGCTATTCGAAGCTATTCGAAGCTTTGGGACAGTGCCGCTGCCGCACTACTGTACACACACGCACCTCTACACGTAACAAACAGCGATATCCATCTGAGAATAACCAATAACAATTAAAGGGACTGTTTGTAACTTCTTACACGTATAAATCACCGGGGTCGGTGTCCCATGCGCGCTCGCGTGTGGCTACATTGTTCAGACTCAGACTCCAACACAAACTACACAGAAGCACCAAAACCTCAAAGTTATATCTAGTGAAGCCCGTCTTGCAAAGCAGTGTTGGCCGTGGTCGCAGGACGCGGGGGAGACCGTAGCTTTGGTCTCCGGGGCCGGAGTCTCTACTGTACTCTGCTCCTCTGCTCCTGTGCCTGCCTGCTTGCCTTCACTCAGCTCGCTCCACTCTCACGTGCACGCGCGCACACTACACACTGCAGAAGACTTCGTAGCTCTGAGGATATCTAGTGAATGTACAGTGGACGTTTGTGCAGAAATAAATGCTGCAGCTCCTCCAGACCAACAGAGGTTTCCCGTGTCTTGTGAAGTGACGGGGCTCCGCAGCGAGAAACGTTATCGTCTCCAACCGGGTGCCAGTGTCTCCCTGTTTCCTCCGGCCGCGGTCGGTAGGCTGAAGCAGGAAAAGCCAACACTAGGATCAGCAGTGATTCATGGAGAGACCTTCGTCTGGTCAGCTAACATTACTGCCAAGCAGGTGAAATATAGAGTGATATTGTGGTTTTAGCTGACGTGTGTCGCCTCACTGTTTTGAGCGATGCTCGTTCATGTCTATTTAGAGTGAGCACAAGCGCGAACCCGACGCTGACTTTCGTTGACTTAACGGCCACAGGTGTCGCTGTTAACAAGCATTTCTGATTCTTACAAACAGTCCCTTTAATGTTGAATATGAATAATGTTGTGGGATTTTTCCTTATTTCATGTGCTAATTTGGGATTTATACATTATTATTACATACTTATATATATATAAATAAAAAGAAGCATTCAAATATTTATTTGGAGGTTGATTAACATGACAACGTTCAAAGCACTCGGGTCAGCCCTATTTTTTAAGCATTTTATCCATAGCAAATATTCCATAGGATTAATAATAACAGTACCATGACATAAATATTATCATAGGCTACTTACAGATGCTTTACAAACGGAGTCTGCATGAAACCTGCTGAAGTTGCTCTTATTGTAGACGGGAAGTCCTTTCAAGAAATCAGCCTGTGGGAAGAGGGTGAGGTGATGCTTTAGTCAATATCTTTTCTTTCATTTTGCATTTCAGTCAGTCCTTCTTGCTGGTAGCCATCAGGCTCCTCCACAACCAAGGCTGACCCCCACATGAAAACTGCACTATCTGGACTATGTGCATCTATCTGCACTACCTGCAACCACCTCTCCTAACCACTGGTGCACTTTAAACTTTAAACTTACTGTACACTACATCACATATACCATTTTATAGACTGCACATATTACATCTATTTATTGTACACAACATTTTTTTACTGAAGGACAGTACACGCTATGTCCATTCACTATGTCCATTCACTATGTCCATTCACTATGTCCATTCACTATGTATATTCTTTATTTCTTTGTATTGTTTTATAATCTTTTTGTACACTTGTACCTCTGTACCTGCGCTTTGCTGCTTTGACACCTGAATTTCCCCCCAGGGATTAATAAAGGTTCATCTTATCTTATCTTATCTTATCTTATCTTATTTACCCTAAAGACTGCAAGCCCATCTGTCTTTCTGCTCTCCACAAAGAGTCTACTTTTAGCAAACAGTTCAGTTCAGTTCAGACAACTTTATTTATCCCCAAGGGGTCAATTCATTTGTAGCATTTCCAGTCCATACATCCATACACACATACAACAGACAACCAATAATTAGTTAAGTCAAAGGAAACATTTTAAAGGCATGGGGCAGTTGGAGGGACAAGTTACAATAAGAACCATATAAATACATAGGATTAAAGCAATAAAAGCCCCAAAAAAGAAACAATATATAAGAACAACATATCTTAAAGTTCCTACAGTCATTTAAAATGGGTATGGTCTGTGTTCAGCAGCTTAACAGCAGAAGGGATAAAGGACTTGGAGTAGTCACAGGCTTATTCACCTGTGGCAATTTCATCACAACAGTCAACACCTGAATTTGAATAATAAAGGTTAATCTCATCTTATCTTATCTTATCTTATTTACCCTAAAGACTGCAAGACCCATCTGTCTATTTGCTCTCCACAAAGAGTCTACTTTTTTTGCAAACAGGCTTATTCACCTGTGGCATTTCATAACATGCAGTCCAATGCATCAGACGGCATGCATCAAGACTTTTCTCATACAGATGTTACAGATGAGGAGTCTCCCTGCAAATGACTGATAGATAAACAGGATAAACTGAGTCAGTGCTGGGCATTCCCTCATCTTTTATCATCCCCATGCACTGCTATCAGGCCTGCTACTCTCACCCTGAAACTGTCTCCAGTAACCTCCCAATCAGGAGGTGATGACACCAGATACAAGTGTACAGTTAAGTGGTTTCACATTAGCAAAGTCAGAGCACAAAACCATGCCGGCTTGGCCTCTGTGAATGAATGCCAACCAACAGGAGAGGGAAGCAGGTGTGGTGTGTTATATTTCTATTTTAGCTTCTATCCTAGCTTTTATTTTTAGCTTGTTTTTATTTTCTAATCTTTAATGTTTTTATAACTGTTTTAATTATGTCTTAATGTTCTTTTGCACTTTGTCGCAATGTTCTTGAATGTTTATGTAAAGCACTTTGAATTGCCCTGTTGCTGAAATGTGCTCTACAATTAAAGCTGCCTTGCCTTGTCTTTTAGCAAACAGGCTTATTCACCTGTGGCATTTCATAACATGCAGTCCAATGTATCAGATGGCATGCATCAAGACTTTTCTCATACAGATGTTACAGATGAGGAGTCCCTGTAGATAAGCAGGATAAACTGAGTCAGTGCTGGGCGTTCCCTCATCTTTTAGCATCCCCATGCACTGCTAACATGCCTGCTACTCTCACCCTGAAACATCCCCAGTTACCTCCCAATCAGGAGGTTGATGATACCAGATACAAGTGTACAGTTAAGTGGTTTCACACATAAAAATAAAGCTGCCTTGCCTTGCCTTTTAGCAAACAGGCTCATTCACCTGTGGCATTTCATAACATGCAGTCCAATGCATCAGATGGCATGCATCAAGACTTTTCTCATACAGATGTTACAGATGTTACAGATGAGGAGTCTCCCTTCAGATGACTGTAGATAAATAGGATAAACTGAGTCAGTGCTGGGCGTTCCCTCATCTTTTAGCATCCCCATGCACTGCTATCAGGCCTGCTGCTACTCTCACCCTGAAACTGTCTCCAGTAACCTCCCAAATCAGGAGGTGATGACACCAGATACAAGTGTACAGTTAAGTGGTTTCACATTAGCAAAGTCAGAGCACCAAACGATGGCCTCGGTGAATGAATGCCAACAGGAGAGAGGAGGAGGAGCAGGTGTGGTGCTAGCAGCTATATCTGTTACCTTACAGTCAGCTAGTCTGCATTACCACATGTCCTCTGCAGGCTGCAGGATTAAGATAACATTACATATGTGGACTACATACCTTCTCCATGATGATGGTATGGATTTCCAACGTCGAAACGCCGACTTGTGGTCTCTGCTTGGTGTCTAGTGTTGTGCTGGTCGTGATGTGCAGAGCAGAGCAGACAGTGTGGCTATGCTACTGTAGCTTACAGGCTAAGTTAAACCGAGACAAGACGTCCTTTATCAGCTCCTCTGGGCGAAGAAAACAAACGACCTTCACACACACGTTGTTGTTTCCATTCTAGATCCCGGTGTGCTTGAAAAAAATGAGACTACACACAGATTAAACTACCCCAGTGTGTCATTTGCATGAGTTAGCAGAAGCTAGTTGCACAGGACTTGTTCTGCTAGCATGATGGCTTGAGATGAGCGATGCTCCCATTGGTCGAGCCGTGTTCATCACGTGGTTGGAGCTTGACCCTGACAGCCAATCAGTAAACACTACATATCATTAGATCATCATAAACATTGACTGGGAAATCTCCCACATGATGGGCTTCATTATAAAAAACATCACCAGCTACTGACCTAATAAAGTGTTTAGTTTATTTATTTATTTATTTTTAAAAAGGATCCCCATTAGATAGATAGATAGATAGATAGATAGATAGATGGATAGATAGATGGATGGATGGATGGATAGATGGATAGATAGGTAGATAGGTAGGTAGGTGGATAGGTGGATGGATGGATGGATAGATGGATAGATAGATAGTAACTTTATTGATCCCGAGGGAAATTCAAGTTTCCAGCATCACAGCTCCATAGTGCAAAAACATGTTAGTAAAAAGTCAGTAAAAAGGTTAGTAGTGCAAAGTACAAAGTACAAAAAAATATACCAGATATTAAAAATACAAGGAGATGAAGAAAACTGTTCAAACTGAATATAGTGCAGGGTAACAGCTGTGATACATGACTATTAAAAAGTGCAGAAGAGACTGTTAAAAATGAATATAGTGCAGGGTAACTCCAGTAGCTTAATCTATGAAAGTGCACTGTGTGCATTATTATCTGTCCTGCAGACCGTCCTCCTTTGTCCCCAGTATCCTTAGAGAGGTTTTGTACAGTTTGATGGCTTGGGGGACAAAGGATTTCCTGAGTCTGTCTGTGGATCATATCAAGATCAAATCATACTCTCCCACATGATGGGCTTCATTATAACAAAAAAAACATCACCAGCTACTGACCTAATAAAGTGTTTAGTTTTTGCCCCATTAATAAAGTAATTTTTAAATTTAAATTTTATTAAATTAGTGTGTGAAGGAGCGCCATCGCAGGTCCTTCCTTCCTGCAGCTGTCAGACTCCACAACCAGCACGGCTCCCAGTAGACCACTTACACACCAAAAAAATTACAATAACCTGATATTTTCAGGTGGAATTTCATTCATTCATTCTCACAGTGCAATATCATTTTCCACTTGTGCAATTTTGTTAATAGTCTGTTTTTTTGTCAATACTGTATATACTGCTCCTATTTTTATACTTCCTTCTATTTAAATGTTCATATTTTGTTACACTTTGTTTAGCTCTTTTTTTACTGTGTTAGCTGATGCATCTTGTTTTTTGCACTATCCCCTTTTCTGCTGTACACTGCAAATTTCCCCACTGCGGGACTAATAAAGGAATATCTTATCTTATCTTATCTTATCTTAACCCTCCGAGACCCACAATAGACCAGTTTTTGTCTTTTTTTAAGGGGGTACAGGGGGTCTTTAGGGGGAGATAGGAGGTCAACAGTAGATGCCACATAGAAGTGGTGTACATCATCTGAAAGCTGGGAACCTGAAGATTAATTTGAGATGCAGTTCAGCACTGTGTGTCAAGTTGTTCTAGTTATAATCAGAAATAAACATGAATCAAGTAATTCATTAATTATTCAAAATAAATTGTGAGCGTGTATAAGGGCTTAATGATAGAAGTATGTGATGGCCATTCCCATGCTGTATTATGTCTCATAAGATGTTGCAGCAGTTTTGGGGTTGATACCATTAGTTACACCGATTTGGTGATAAATTTAACCATTTTTTACCACTCGAGGATTCATAAAAATGATCAATAATCCCTCCAAAACACCACATTAAGACACCAAGACCTTTTCTGCAAGAATTGCATTTTTTGGCAGTATGCAGAAATGTTCAAATACACCATTTAAGAATAGGAGAAAATAACACATTTATACTGCATGCAAAAAACTGCAGTTTTTTTCCCTAAACTGCATTGTTTTGTATGATATATGTCCCTTCACTATAGCTCTAAAACTGAACTAATACAGCCTCTGAAAGACAGTAAAGTCGGTCGGGATCGCGGTCAGAGGGTTAAGAGACGTTTTATGTGAATGAGTGTTGGACATCTTGTGAGGGTGTCATTGAAATCGATATGATTGAAGTGTCAAAAAGAGTCAAAAGCTTGATATTCCAGGAGATCCACTGATATTTAAAACAGGATTCATTGATATTGATAATAGTATTGTGTTGTAGTGTGAGATAGTTGAAAAGAGCATATACCTGGGTATTAAAAAAAACATAAAAGAAGAGTAGATTCATAGTTATAAACAATTTATATATATTATGTTTTATATCTATGAGTAGATTCCCTCTAATGAAAAGGACAGAAGCATTGCTGCATCTTTTAAACTATGTTAAAGTCAAACCAAAAGCTTGAAATTGCAACAATGCCTCTCGATGCCTTTTTGTTTTGAAGTGATTCTACTATTATATGTTTTATGACCATTACAGTATAAAATGATAAACTTTGAATTAACATTAATTTGCTACAGCTGGAGGGAGACCTATACATTATAATTATCTCAGTGGGTTTACTGGGTCTTGATTTCTGTGGTCCTCCTCACACCTCACTGGCACCTGCCTCCTGGACTCCTTAGTTACCTAGCAACAACAGCCATGGCAACTGCCACAGCACCAGCTTCTTGTGATGCTGGAGAATGGGATGCTGATGAGATGGAGGGAATATTCTTTACTATCGTGGAATATTTTTTCAATGGTAACTTGAGGAGATTTGAGTAAAACAGATATGACAACATTTAAACTATTAAAATGCAAAATAGTGACAAATTACTAGTTGAGGGAACCTTTCTGTCTTTAACCTTGTCATAACCCTTTTTAAAAAACAATCTTGCAAAATGCTTCAAACTTAGTAAATTAACAGTCGAAGGAACTTTTTCAAGCATTCAAGTAATGAAAAAACAACACTACAATATTTGGGATACCAGATTTAACCAAATTTAACTAGACTTAACAAACCAACCAAATTTAAAGGGAAACAGTGACTTACTGAAGCTGACTTGATCTCCTCAGGCTGGTTGTGGCCCCATCTCAGCTCATTAGGTGTTAGGCCTACCCGTCTACTCACTGCATTGTGAAGCCAATAAAATAATTAGTAGAATAGTGCATTGATTAATCTGCTTTATACACGGCTGTGTTGAATACTCGATTCTGATTGGTCAATCACAGCGTTCTGCGGTCTGTAATTTCTTTATACCAGACCGTTGCTATGTATAGCAGACTGTTGCTATGGGCGCAGTACTGATAACAGACTCTGGCGGACCATATTTTTGTCAAAATAATGATTTCTTAAGTAGCCGTGTAATAAGCGGGATAATGTACAGCTAGAGGGTCATTGTTGTGATTCGGGGATTCTTTCACAACAATGACCGGCTTGCTGTACATTATCCCTCACATGTCAAGTAACAGTTGTGATGGCCAGAGGTTTACAAACATGCAATATGTGGACGACTACCTGATAAGATTCTGCCATCATTTGAACAGCTTTAACCGAGGCATTAGCAAACACAGAGGAAGATGATCTTTTATATAAGGCACGAGTTGCTTTTACATTTTTAAAGAGGACCTATTATGCTTATTTTCAGGTGCATACTTGGGGTTTCTACAAGAACATGTTTTAAACATGCTTTAATATTCAAAAAACACTTTACCTTTCTCATACCGGCTGTGCTGCAACATCTCTTTTCACCCTCTGTCTGAACAACACATTCTCACTCCCAACTCGTCAAATACTGCCGCTTGGTCAGTGCCCCTCGGCATCGGAGACTGACGCATGAGGCACCCCTCTTGCGTTAGTTCTGGACGTATCAGGGACGGCGTGTCAATATATTCTTATTACATGCATAGTGCCTTTTTAAAAAATCAACTTTTGTTTTCACAGCAACATCCACTTAGTTAGGGTTAGGAAATGGTCGTGGTTGAAGGTAACTTCACTGACTAGTGACTCACATGACTAGCGACTCATGTGACTCACGGGACAGATGATAATGACGAGTCACGTGACTGCCGTGACAAAATAAGTCAACGTTACATTTAGCTTCACACGGGACATGAACATCGGTCTCCTGGTTGAAAGTATTGTGTTTATTTGACCCATCCACCAACACTCCCACCCACCCTGAACGGACTCTCACGCTATTAATACTACGTCACTTGCTCCGACCCTCGATTAACGCCATGGGTGGGTTTACATTGGAGTTAGCTGAAAGGTCGGTTCGTCACATACTCTTGCTAAAGGGTGCGTCTGTGCATCAGTTTCGAATGCTGGGGGGCATTTACCAAACGGGAGTATTTGACGAGTTGGGAGTGAGAACGGGTTGGTCTGAAACGCTCTGTTTGGGCTCCTGAACCTTCCCAAAAAAGCCCAGTCTACTGTGATTGGTCAACCGAACTGAACTCTTCTGACTCCGCTCCAGTTCCGCTTGAACTAGCTTTGTTTGAGGGTGTGCCAAACTAGGCACTAAGCAAAGTGTGTTACTTGGTGACATCACCACGTGAGGGAAGAAAAGGCAGGACTTCAATCAAGGTGTTTCAGGCAGTTCAGGAGCAGTGTTCCTGTGTGGATGAGTAGGTACATGTCCACAGCCTCCGTCCTTTCCACACTTGTCATTCATTGTCTGTGTAAGCAGCCGTGCCATGCATTCTGGTAGCGTAGCGGCACTATTCGAGAGACGGGCTTCACGTAGGCCGCTCCTCAGTTGCATAAAGTTGAAGTCTATAGGCTACTTTATGCAACTTATGGGCGCCTGGCGCGACTCGCCGCCTGTACAAACTCCAAAGAATCTTTTAAACTAAGCGTTGTCGATCCAAAATAAAGACAGATTCAACAACTGCATGGCTTATTCCTCGCATAAAATGTTTTCAAAAAACATATTTCGGTGAACTATTTTCGTGATGTAAGAGAAGAAAGTTCCAAACGAGCCGCCATGTTGGTTCCGGTTTAAAAGCTGGGAGCAGCAGCCCACGAGGGAGAGCGTTCATCCAATCAGGTGTCTTGTGTCTAGTGGCGGCCCATCAAGCGTCCAATGCTGGGAAGCGCCCCCCGTGGACATGGCGTGGACTTATGGCTTTGTAACTTTGCAGACCTTTTACATGCACAAGAAAACTATACAACACACTGAAATAAAGGGAAAAGAGGTCATGAGAGAGCTATCCGAGATCCTCAATCTCAGCATCCCACTCTCCCCCTCCATCTCTCTGCTTGGCGACCTCTCCGCATTGTCAATTCCACAACATCTCCAAACATTCATACTAGTTGCAATAACCGTGGCCAAGAAAACCATATTACTCAACTGGAAAGACAGAACAAAATTATCAGTAAACCATTGGCTCAATCTGCTAACCGACCACTCTAATTTAGAACAACTCACATCAACCCTAAAGGACAATTTCACCTAGTTCCATAACACCTGATCTCCTTTCCTGCAGTATATTCAGAGCTGATTCCCCTCTACACCACCCCACACAGATTTGATCAAATACAATAACTCAAAATAACCCACAATGTACCTCCTCAACGTTGCCAATCATGACAGGTTCTCCCCCCCTCTCTCCCTCCCCCAATTGTTTGTCTGGTCTTTTCGCTTTGTTCTGTTTTATTTGTTGATGTTTTGTACTGTGCTGTCTTGTAATGTACTGTAAAATGTTATTAAGGGGGCTATTTGTAACTTTCAGAATTGCTTGTTAACAGCGACACCTGTTGCCGTTAAGTCAACGAAAGTCAGCGTCGGGCTCGCGCTTGCTCGCTCTACATAGACATGAACGAGCATCGCTCAAAACAGTGAGGCGACACACGTCAGCTAAAACCACAATATCACTCTATATTTTCCCTGCTTGGCAGTAATGTTAGCTGTCCAGACGAAGGTCTCTCCATGAATCACTGCTGATCCTAGTGTTGGCTTTTGGCTGAAGCAGGAAAAGCGGGTCGGTGCCGGGGCTGAAGCAGGAAGAGAAACGTTATCGTCTCCCGACTGCGCACGCAGGGAGACAACAGCATCCGGTCAGGAGACAATAGCGTTTCTCGCTGCGGAGCCCCGTCACTTCACAAGACACAGAAAACCTCTGTTGGTCTGGAGAAGCTGCAGCATTTATTTCTGCACAAACGTCCACTGTACATTCACTAGATATTCTCAGAGCTAAACTAACTCTTCTGCAGTGTGGAGTGAGCGCGCATGCACGTCTAGAGGTGGAGCGAGACAGCGAGAAGGCGCGCGGTGTGTGAGTGAAGACAAGCAGGCAGAGGAGGAGAGACTCCGGCCACACGCGAGCGCGCATACGCAAGCGCGCATGGGATCCAGACCCGGTAGATTTGTACGCTTAAAAAGTTACAAACAGTCCCTTTAAAGCAAAAATAAAATAAAAAAATAAAATAAAGAGAAAAAGCACAGAAGCATAATAGGTCCCCTTTAATGTATTTTTTTTTTTTTTTAAATCAATTAATTTAAAAATCAATTAGGCTATACTCTTTACACCACTGGTAATAACGTTTTTATTTAGGCTACTTTTTTATGCTGAATAGAGAAGTTTTCTTTCTTCAAGAATATATCCTCTAGACTGGTTGTCTCTCGTCACTAGCAGCAG
>CAKAKR010069561.1:0-15446 GCA_916700685.1 Adelosebastes latens | reverse complement strand
GCTTGGCAGTAATGTTAGCTGACCAGACGAAGGTCTCTCCATGAATCACTGCTGATCCTAGTGTTGGCTTTTCCTGCTTCAGCGTCGGTGCCGGGGCTGGAGCAGGAAAAGAAACGTTATCGTCCCGGCTGCACCCGCAGGGAGACACCGGGGTTTTGGTCGGAGACGATAACATTTCTCGCTGCGGAGCCCCGTCACTTCACAAGACACGGAAAACCTCTGTTGGTCTGGAGGAGCTGCAGCATTTATAACTCCACAAACGTCCACTGTACATTCACTAGATATTCTCAGAGCTAAACAAACTCTTCTGCAGTGTGGAGTGAGCGCGCATGCACGTCTAGAGGTGGAGCGAGACAGCGAGAACGCGCGCGGTGTGTGAGTGAAGACAAGCAGGCAGAGGAGGAGAGACTCCGGCCACACGCGAGCGTGCATACGCGAGCGCGCATGGGATCCCGACCCGGTAGATTTGTACGCTTAAAAAGTTACAAACTTTCCCCTTTAATGTATTTTTTTTTTTTTAAATCAATTAATTTAAAAATCAATTAGGCTATACTCTTTACACCACTGGTAATAACGCTTTTATTTAGGCTACTTTTTTATGCTGAATAGAGAAGTTTTCTTTCTTCAAGAATATATCCTCTAGACTGGTTGTCTCTCGTCACTAGCAGCAGGGGGCAGCTCTGCATCCTCAACCTGAAGGAGGAGGTTACACTGGTTCAGTCCATTGATGGATTAAAAACACCCATCGGACCGGCGGAGCTCACCAATATCACTACATAGAAGTGGAGAGCTGGAAGATATTTGGGATCTATAGCTCTGAACCACACAGATAGATGCTGTATATGCTGTCAGTAGGCTAATGCTGGCCGCCATGTGGAGACTACAGGACAAACAGAATCCAGATAAATTAGATTATTGGATTGACTGCAACAGATTATAGCTCTCCTACAACCCCGATAAGAAAACACACATCGATTTGATCATATCTCACAAGGAGTTGTTGGAAATATAAAGGTAAGCTTTTTTTCTTTCATGACATTTATTTCTCTTTTGACTTGTCTGTGTTGTTTTGGTCATAGTTGGCTATACTTTATAGATTATTGACAACAGACAAGAAATAGGTCGCATGCATATCAAGTTGCTCTGCAGTTAACTGAGACAAACAGGTTATATTGAGTGTTGTAAAAATATGAAATTTCATTTATCAATAGAGTAGACTAAAAGGGAAAAAACACATTCTGGCACTTGCCTCTTTTGCAGCATCAGTGGCCTTTTAAACTTGCTTTATTGTTATTAGTGAATAGATGGGGACCATTAGCTTCCCCTGAACACCAGGTCAACACAGGCTTTATTCTACCAACACCAGCAACAACGCTGTTGTAGTATGCAATGATCATGTTGTTTCCTGTGTGAAGTTATTTTTCCTTTTTGCTCAATTTGGTATCAATTTTATGATGACTTTTTTTTGCTGAATGGTCACTATAACTGTCAAATCTGAACAACTGACTTTGACACAAAATGCACAAAGGATTCAAAATATGTTTGTTTTTGAATAATTTCCACTTTGCTGATTATTGAGTTTCTCACCAGTTGTGTTTAGAGCATTTGTCTTCATATAAAACAACAAGCAGACAGCGATGGTATACTGTATTTGTTTTAAGGTGTGCAATGCACAGTACTGTAGGCTAATGCAGTTCATTCGTGCTGAAACTATCCTGCAGAAGTCCATAAGAAAGATATATTTCAGAGATAAAGAGCACTATGTATTGATTAAAGCAGCAGTGGGTAGAATTTGAGCAAATATGATTAAAAAAAAAGTTATTCGTTTATAAAATGGTCACTATATCCTGACAGAAGTGCATGAGATAGGTAATCTGAAAAAAATCATGTGCCTCTGTGTCTTCCGGTGCTCCTATGGTGTCCTCAGGTGTCCTATGGTGTCCTCAGGTGCTCCTAATGGCATCTGCAAGATTTCACAGAACAACCAATCAGAGCCGAGCTGGAGTCCTGCCGTCTCTGAGCATCTGTCAATAACTCAAACTAGGCAGCGCTGATCAAATATGAATCAATATTCTGTTACTGTAATGACTATTTCTCACCTCAAATGTTTTCAGAAACATCTTGTAGTGTACTATTTAGCTGTAAAATGAGAATGTTTGTGACCCAGCAACCATGTTGAGATCAGTTGAGGAAATACCAAGCACCGCCCACCAGCCGGAGCAAACTTTCTCAAAATATTCTGCCTACTGCCGGTTTAAGTTTCTGGCATACAAAAGCAAGCAAATGCAATGCCTATAAGGCTCAGGATTCAATGTTCGGTGACAAGCCAGCAGTCTATCAACAGTGAACCTACTGTAGTTGTTGCTAATCCTAATGACAGTCTCTGCTCTTTTCTGGGCATCGGTCCCCACTGTGATTGTGTCTGACCTGCGGGAATCGTTATATAACAGCCTCCTACAGCCACTGTCAACAGAAGCCACGTATAGTTGTAACCACAAGAGGAATCAAACTCACTGTTGCAGTGCTCCATCACACACAGTGTGATGTCCAAATGGAAAACATCAATCATCACATATAATGAGACACAGCACTATGGAGAACAGTGTTTTCTCTACAAAACATAACATTCTGTTCAATCGAGGAAGCAGTACTGTGATTGTGAGGTGGTCAGTCCAATCCTTGGACCAGCTTGATAACTGGGGTGTAAATGTGAAATTGTAGCCTTTGCCTTTCTCTCATTACCGTCATGTTTTTCCCTTTAATAAGGCAGTTCACACCTGACTGCTCCACTACTGTGGTAGAGCTGCAGGTATTCCCAGGTGTGGTTTTGTGTAACTTTGCTTAAAAAGAGCACAGAAGCCGTGTCCTTGTGTCTAGGGAGTCCCCGGTGTTGGTTTGTAATGGTGAGGCCTAATCACTGCCATCACAGATATGTTTAAAGACTGTGTATTCCACCAAACTGAATGAATTATGATATGCAATACAAGTGAGAATTGAATCAACATGCACGATGCAGGCTATTTTCACAGCCTCAATTAAGAGACAGATTGGACAGATTTTATTACCAAGTTTAAGAGCCTTTTGATCAGTTATTTGCTAGTCACTGATGTTTTCCTGCAAGCACTTCTTATGATAGAGCTAGTTTTTCCTTATGAAAAAACTAACTCCACCAATTGCATATATCACAGGTCACACCTTGTGTCTGGATAATGGATGCCTTTTGATGTGAGAATAATATTAGAGGTGAATGTTCCCTTAGTGATATCAAAACGGCCTGCTTAGTCGCTTCGCACACGGCACTGCTGTGTGGATAAAGGATGTGCAAGTGTAAGCACAAAGGGGCACAAGAATAGCCAGCGAAGCAGGAATGCTGTATTTCATTGTGTCCATAATCCCCAGATGAAAGCAGTACAGCTGATGGGTTGCAAGTGCAGAAAAAGATGCAACAAATCACACGGAAGGTAAAACTGTTGTCACTGTTTTCATGGAGTGAGGAGATGGACAGATTGTGTTGTGTGGACTTAGAGAGAGTATAATCCCCTCTAGCAGGGAGGGGAGCAACAGGACGGCAGGATAATGCCACCAACAGAGAGACTTGCAGACCCTGCTCGGCTGCTGGGCTGTTTCCATGGTTGATAATCAATTGACAACCCAACGCATACTGTATGCTGTACCTGTAGTGTGTGTATGAGACATGCATTATACAGAGTCTCATTTGGATATTTACTTCTCTGGTGGTTCACGGTTTTTCAAAGTAAGCTGTTTGGAGCCAATTTGTTATTCTAGCTATGTGGTTGCAATATGGAGTAAATATTAAATCATTACCTTTTAATTTGAGTCTACCATTCCTCCACATTATCATAACATGTGAGGTCTGCCATGACTTAGATCAATTGAATATGTGTGTTCTCTATATGAGCTTAATTTAGCTCTCCTTTATTCTTTAATATTATTCAATAAGCATACTTACTGGGCCATACTTCAATAAAAAGGTACCATTAATTACTGTTGGTAGTTTAGTGGTTTTGACAGTATGGCAGTATGTGTGTCGGTGCAGAGTGGTCACATGATGGACAGCTTTAACACAAGGAGCTATTACCGGTCCCGTCTATTAATACCCCCCAAAGTCTGCGCTAAGGGAAGACGCTGCTCAGTTACGTCTGACAGAAAGTCTCAAGGGTGTGAGTTGTAATTAGACGGCAGATTGTAAAGGCACAAGAACTTGTTTACCTCTTTGAATGGTGCATTTAAGGTTCCCAGATGCTCATTTAATGTACAGAGATTTAAAGGTCCAGTGTGTAGCATTTCGGGGGATCTATTAGTAGAAATGAACATGATATTCACAACTATGTCTTCATTAGTGTATAATCACCTGAAACTAAGAATCGTTGTATTCTTGTTAGTTTAGAATGAGCCGTTCATATATATACATAGGGAACGGGTCCTCTTCACGGTTTCTACAGTAGCCCAGAACGGACAAACCAAACACTGGCTCTAGAGAGAGCCTTTCACGTTTTTACTTTACCTGAAGGCCACCGTAGTTCCCCGACACGCTTGTGAAACTGCGGTAACGTGAGCTGCAGAGTGCAAAACCGTGGTACCACCAGGCGCCGTCTGAGTTCTGTTGCTGCTTCTTTTTTTCCGCATGGTTTTGCACTCGGTGGCTCACTTTACCGCAGTCTTGGAAAGGGAGGAGATTAAAGATTTCTGAAGATAAATAAGAAAACTTTTCTTGAAAATGTCATGACATAACACCGCAACAGAGTAATAATAGAGCGAATTTGGGGCGGATGCTTCTGCTGATATTTGGGAGTAAGTAGAGTACATTATAGTAACAATATACTTTTTAAAACAAGTATATAGTACACATACATGTGCAAATTTTAGAGCTTAGGTAGAGATCCAGGTTAAAAATCTTATCACACGTGTTATCAAAGAATTACAACAAAGATATGTACAATATGAACTTTTTGCCAGATTCCATCATCTGCTCATTTTTTGCATGTTAATCAACACACACAAATTATGATATATATTGCTGATGTTTTGAACTCCACCTTTGTCTATTTTTTAACCATGTTTACTGTTTTCTCTCTTCTTTAATCTAAATATGCTTCAACTTTTAAAATACATAAAAGTTTATTTCTTTTGATATAATACATTTCAACATCACAATTTAAAAAAAAGTACATTAAGATATTTTTATGTTTGTGATAAGCCAGTACTGGCCAATAATAACGGAGCTTATTTGTTCGTGGGGCTCCAATAGACTGGAAATACACTTCACCACTGAATGATGTATTCAAAACTGATTCAAACTTAATAATGAACAGACATAGAGTTGATTAATATCTAGATTGTTAGGCTTCATTTAAAGATATTCTACCAGTTTTTACTGACTTATAGTTTATATAGCTTTACGTTAAATGGAGTACTTGCTTGTAAACATGGTTCATTTTATAATTGACGTGCCTTTGGTTTTCTGTGACCTTCCTGTTTGCCTGTGTGTGCTGATTTCTGTGTGTTTTTATATGGATGTATTCCCTACAGACTGGCAGCCATGCTGACCAGCTTTATGGAGGGTCTTCTCTGCTGCCTGACCTCAAAGTCGGCCAACGTCGTGGTTCCCGTAGAAAGCTTAGAATTGGCGGACGGCTATGAGTTTGTGGAGGTGAAACCAGGTCGCGTCCTGCGGGTTCGACACATCATCCCTGACCGGCCGGTGGTGGAGGAACCCACTGGGCCAGGTGGGATTGTCAGCTGCAAACGAAAGATCACAGTGTATCGTAATGGACAGCTGTTCATTGAGAACTTGGGTGACAGGGCGAGTGCAGAGCTGAAAAACTGCCAGAATGGAGAGACAGAACCAAACAGCACTGTAGAGGTTGAGCTGACAGATAACTCCTCAGCGCTCGTCAGCATCCCCGAGGCCAGGTCTGAGTCTCTCACAGCTGGGAAAGATGGGACGGCTGAAACAGGAGCAGGAGGAGAGGCGCCTGCTGCTGGACAGACCGATCAGTCGCAGCAACCCAGGAAGTGCAGGCGGAAGCCAAAGCGCACCGTGGTGATCGACTGTGAGAGGAAGATATCGGCCTGTAAAGAGACACATGCAGACGTGGCTCTGTTCTTCATTCACGGAGTGGGAGGCTCGCTGGACATCTGGAGAAGCCAGTTGGACTTCTTTTCCAAGCTGGGCTATGAGGTGATCACCCCGGACCTGGCAGGTCACGGAGCCAGCTCAGCACCACAGATAGCTGCTGCCTACACTTTCTACGCCCTGGCTGAGGACATGAGACTCATCTTCAAGAGATACGCACGCAAGAGGAATATTCTCATAGGACATTCTTATGGGTAAATTTAACATCACAACATTTATGTAACACACGGTTGAATTGAAAGAGAGGATTTAGAAGACTTCAGGAAAATAGTTAAATATCACTATTAAAGTGAGAAAGCGAAAGGCACTTATGTATCTGTGTTGTTGCCCATAATATTAAGAGGTAGGAGAAACCCAGACATGTAATGTGAGCATGTTTCTCATTTACATATTGTGCATTTGCATCAAGTACAATATCAGAACTGAACATTGAAATAGTTTGAGTTTAAAGTTTTATAATTGCTTAAGCATTTCATTCATTTAATAAGCAAACATGCCAAATATTTGCTAGTAACAGCTTCTCAAGTGCTTCTGCATTTGCTGCTTTTTCGGTTTTATATGATTGTATATATACACTGTATGTCTTAAAGGACCAGTGCGTAATAATTAGGGGGTTCTATTTGCAGAAATGGAATATAACAAGTAACAATAAGGATGCTTTCTTTAGTGAATAATCACCTCAAAATAATAATTGTTGTGTTTTCGTTACCTTAGAATGAGTCATTTATATCTACATACGGAGCGGGCCACCATGTAGCCCAGAACAGACAAACCAAACACTGGCTCTAGATAGAGCCATTCACTTTTTCACGTTTTCGCATCGGCTACTCTAGTTCTCCTACACGCTTGACACGCGGTTTCAGTTTCAGGTGGTTGCGATCTGCAACCTCACTGCTAGATGCTGCCAGATCTTACACACTGCACCTTTAAAGTGAGACTATGTTAACATTTAAAAGGAGAAATAACACAATCTCCCTCTTACAAATGAAAATTTTAATTCATAAGCAATAAGATGCACCATTGCTCAATTGAATACATTCAGGAGTTTTGCCATTACAGCTGTACTTGATACCTTATGGTGGCTTATGTTAGCTTGTATTAGCAAACTTTAGATAGATATTGCTGTGTAACAGTGCTTACAGTGCTTTGATAGTGTATACTTTATATTCTCCAAATACTTCCATGTTAAAATGCCAGAATTGTCACTCCAAGCACACTTTCCAGATGTGTACATTCAAACTACTGTAAGAGGCAACTACCACAACAAACATCATGGTTACCGTGCTTCCTCTAGCCTGTCCTGTAAGCAGCCGTCTGTTGTGCTCTCCTAGTGTGTCGTTCTGTACCTTCCTGGCCCACGAGTATCCGGAGCAGATACACAAGATGGTGATGATCAACGGAGGTGGTCCCACAGCTCTGGAGCCCAGCCTCTGCTCCATCTTCAACCTGCCCACCTGTGTGCTTCACTGCCTCTCCCCGCTGCTCGCCTGGAGCTTTCTCAAGTACGACAGACAGCAACACAACAGAAACAATTTCACCGGCCATAATGATCACCATGCATAAACATATAACGCTATTTTTTGCAGAATCTTTTATAACTAACTTTATGGGGGGTCATGAAATACAATAAAATGCAACTTAAAGCTGCAGCAGGTATCTCTCATGGATTAAAATTTATTTAGAAGTAGTGAAAATAAATAATCACATTTGGAGGACAAAAAATAACAAAAACAATGAGCATCATAAACATGCAGTGGCATCCCTATTCTCCATTTTACTCATGTCAAAGAAAAATATGTGAAAGCTCATCTAATGAGGAGAAGTCTGAAGGTAACAGCATGGTGTGTCAGACCAAAGATCTGACCTTTAACCTCCCAAACTTACCCAGCAGCTGTAACTGTAACTGTTCCAACTGAGATACCCAAACATTTATGTTGCTGGCTACGGTCAATTGCGATATTTATGCTAATTTTACCATCGTGTGGCACTGTGTTGTGTTCATTTCATCCACAGTATAATGTCATCAGAATCCTGTTGTTGTTGTTTTTTAAGCCATTTGTAATTGAGGTAAATCTGCTCTGCTCTGCCCCCTACAGGGCCGGCTTTGCTCGGCAGGGTGCCAAGGAGAAGCAGCTGCTGAAAGACAACAATGCCTTCAACGTGTCGTCCTTTGTGCTGCGCGCCATGATGAGTGGGCAGTACTGGCCCGAGGGGGATGAAGTCTACCATGCTGAACTCACAGTGCCCATCCTGCTGGTTCACGGCATGCATGACAAATTTGTCCCCATTGAAGAGGACCAGCGCATGGCGGAGGTGAGTGGGCCTCTTTAACCCCCTAAAGCCCAGGATTCAAACTGCAGGGAAACAGACCAAACCAAAGACTTAACCCACTGTACACTACCTGCTCAGCACCAAACAGCAGAAGGACAAAATTAGCAACTTAGCTGGTGAACATAGTGGAGCATTAAGTGCTAAAGAGACAGATATTTCCCCCAGGAAAACAAAACTGAGCTAAAAGGAGAGCGATTGGATTCCTCTGTGTCTGCTGGATGTGGAAATAGGCAAATGTTTGCTAACAAGTTCACCATATGACAACTTAAATGGTGATACTGTATGTCAGTGTTGTGTTTACAGCTTGTTTCTGAAGCCAAGTGGCAAAAATATCTGTTATTGCAGGTTTCAGGTGTGCTTTGGTCATAATTGATCAACAGTCTAAAGTAAAGTATACATGTTAAGTTTAAGAAATTAATTGATTACTTAATTAATTAATAAAGATGGATAACGCATTTCCACTTCCTCCCACTGTACAAAAGTGAAGCCAAAATATAATAGTGATCAGGGGGGCTGGAGCTGCGGTATCAAGATCCCGCTCACACACCCAAGCCAATCACGAGCCGAGCACAGCTGCAGCTTGTTACTTTGAGCCACCTAACTGCTATGTTAGCACCTCAGTAGCTGTTTGGCTAGAAAGACACAACGACTAACCATAATATCTCTATTTATGATCAAATTGACACATGTTCTATTACACAGACTTGTGATGGTTATGGAAAGTTAAAGTTACATCTCCTCTCTTGTACAATTCCCCTACTACTTCACCCAGCAGCTGTCAATCATGGCGTCTCACCCCCTTTTTATAGCATCAAATGACTAATTAAAACCAAACTTATCAGAAAAATGAACACTTGAACAACCTAAAATGACAGAAACCGTCTTTGGAAAAAATGTATTTGACGTGTACTTTGACTTTTTAGTCTGTTCCATCCACTAACACGGAGGGGCGGGCTTTATGACCTACTGTATACTGTAGCCAGTGAATCGAGATGTTTTGGCTTCACTTTTGGAGCGCTGTCATGTCGTCCATCTTCATATGCAGTCTATGGTTTAAACATTGCAGCTACCTACAATTACCTGAACTTCAGTGACTGCTGTGTAGAATCACTCTCTGAAAAAAGACAGAAAACTACATTAGAAGACAAAATTATTCCCATCAGTGAGCTCAACAATGTAACATGGTTGTCCGCCCCCCCACCAAAATAATAGGGGTTCCTCTCAAACTTAATTTCTCCGTCTACATTAGTACCTTGGCATTCTGATAATTAGACTGAATTGCCCTTTTGTTTAATTTTGTAATACTATTTGAATAGCTGAAAAGGCAGCCGTGATCCAGCACCTTGGCACAAAACACAAAGTCGCAGTGTTTTGTTGATGATTCTAAAATCTGACCTCTTCTCATGTTTTAACTTTCTATCAGATCCTCCTAATGGCCTTCCTGAAGGTCCTGGAGGACGGCAGTCACATGGTTATGATGGAGTGTCCCGACGCTGTCAACACACTCCTGCATGAGTTTATCCTGTGGGAGCCGATCACGCCTCCACCACCAAAGAAAGAGTCCAAGACACGTCCAGAAACCGCCAAAGCCCAATCTGACAACACCAAGTCTACATCTGACCCCTCCCAGGTCCGACCTGCGACCGCAAGGCAGTCCTCATCAAACTGTGGCACGGAGGAGAAGCCAGACAGCAAGGCCAAGAAATGACTGAAGATTAAAGCTTCCAGTGGTTGTTACACGATATCATGGCTGGCCATGTGCACTTTGTGGGTCCTGATAATCTGAGCTGGTTTTGATGCTGAGCCAAAAGAGCCAGTTTATCTGAAATGGCTCAGCTAAAGGTGGTGAAGATGTGACCCAATGCAGGAAAGTTTGAATCCAGTTATGTCAGCTACTGAGCTGAAGGACAGAGGAAAAAAAGAGCACCAATAATGGATGCTGGAGGTCCATTCTTCAGCTGACAGCTCCCTGTCCTCAACACACAGCAGGGAAGATGTGCCTTGAAGCGGAGGATGATGATGTCAGGGTGAGCGGAGCAAGAGATGTAAACATACAGCCATGAGGACGAGGGTGGAAATGAACAGTTGTCAAGCTGCAAAAGCGAAAAACTGTAACCTTTGTGGACAAATTAAAAAGTAGCACCTGCCACACTGACAGTTTTAGAAAGGTAACACTTGATGGCCTGTTCTGACTTCTGCTACTCCTAAAATGTGGAGAATAAAAGCAAAACGAATGTATGAAACATGCTTCTGGTTGACTACCTGTTACGCTGCCCTACGTAAAGCAGCAGCAAAGCCTAAACCGTATGGAAACAAGCTGGATGGTAGATTAGCCTGATGTATTTATAGTCTATACTTGAAGTTTAATATCAAATCGTGACACGCTGAGCTAGCTGTGAAATGTGTGTTTGTGTGTGTGTGTGTGTGTGTGTGTGTGTGCGTGTGTAGCTCAATATTTCCATTGCACATAATGCTAGATTTCAAACCTCACTCCTTGTAGAGGTGAGAGTTTTTAATGGGCACATTATTGCTATACACAAAATGGCACAGAAAACAAATGGGAACGCATTTCTTGATTAAAAATGTACATTTAGTATTTTGACAATTGTTTTTGATCTTCGGCACCTCTAAGAGGTGAACCAGAACATTATGTTTGCACATAGAAGTTCATAAGATGAGAAGTAGCTTCGCCTACTACTCACCATAGTTGTGAGAGTTAAGTAGCTGCTTCTGGTTGTGTTTTGTGAGTGATTGAGTTGTGACTTGTGAAGCTGAACAAGTGAAGAATGATAAAGCTCTCATAAAGACAGAAGTTAAAGTCAATTTGCTGCTTCCTAGAATTCAGGGAAATGTGTGTTCAGTCGAGTGTGTCCTGCTTAATGTAGCAAATAGTTGAGGCTCGGCAATGAATCATAACTTTATATGGACAGAATGGGCTAAGATTTTGCACAAATCACGTGTTCATATTATAATAAGATGTTAAATCAATAATAAGAAGGCTTGTAATGAGATGCATCAGGGAAGTGCAACAGCAGGGTTTAACAGAAATTCACCCCAAACTGTGGCACAATACAATGTGTTTGATGCTGTTTCAAAATATTCAACTATGCAGTTATGACATACTGTATTATCAACTTCTTAGAGAGCAGTGTTGTAGTCAAGAGCCCCTAAACCAAGACCAAGTCATGACCAAGACCAGAGAGTATCGAGACCAAGACAAGACCAAGACCAGAGAGTATCGAGACCAAGACAAGACCAAGACCAGAGCAGTGCGAGTCTCACATTGCATGACACATGGGGCTGCACGATTTAGAAAAAATATGTAATTGCAATTTTTTTGACTGATATTGAAATTGCGATATGATTTGCGATATTAGAGGGTATGATCATTTTTACATCATTATTCTCATTTTCATTGAAAAGCATTAATATGATTATGGTTTATTTTTTGTGGGGATCTGCAGCAAACAAACACGTTTTCTTAAGTCTGTAGAATATGATGTGTAGGACAGGACATTTCTGCAGCACAACAATATTTAAATTAATATGGTATTTTGACACACATTTCGCCTTTAACAAATATTGTGATTTCCTCCTCATCCTGCGATTTAAAAATTGCAGTTGGTCATATTGCGATTTCAAAATTTTGATTAATTATGCAGCCCTAATGGCACACTTAAGATAAAATGTGAAACATGCAAACCATAGAGACACTCCTCAAATTGATCTGAAAGATCCACATTCCCATAAAAAAACTCACAGAAAACAAATGAAGATTCCCCTTCATTCACCTCTTTTATTGCCATTTATACAGTATATATGTGTATGTACATGAGAAATGTCCTGATAAAATAATCAAAAGGCATTTAGGTGAATTTTATGTGTGGCAATCCTTTGTTTTCTATGAGCAATCACAGTCATGATGTCAACAAATAAATCAGACAATGCACAGGCAATTTAGTGATATCCCTGCAGTTGCGGTCTTGACCGGTCTTGAAATAAAATCCTCCAAAGAGTCCTCTTTGTCTGAGACGGAGACAAGACTGAGTAAAAATGCAGTCGATTACGGGACGAGACCGAGACCAAGACCTTCAAAAAGTGGTCTTGTGACCGATCTTGAGTACTACAACACGGTTAGAAAGCACTTTTTTTAATGGTTCCCCTATTTCCATTGTGTATGGAGCTGTTATAAATAAATATTAGGCATTTATTTCTTACCAAAACGATACTATTCTGCAATTTTTGTTTTTTTACCTGGAGAAGTAAAGTTATGCTCTAATATATTAGCATTATATTAGTTCAAAAACTGTATTTTGACGAATCTCTATGTATTGTTGAGTCTGGGGTATGCACAGTGCATTGACTGCATCAATGCATCATAACACTGTATCTATTAAACATCTGTGCTGTGACTCCACATGGCAGACAGCCGGCATTAGGAAGCTATTAAACCCTCCGTGACTGTTTTTTGACCACGACAGTGATGTTTGTCTTAACATTAGTCGACATGTTCTCAGTGCTGCAGTAGTTGAAGTATTTATAACGTTCACGAACACAGAATCAATAGTTTGATTTGTATAAAGTGTGAATGAAGCACAGCTTTTCTCTCTGATTCAACAGTATTTGAAGGTTTTTATACATAGATGATTCTTTTTATACGTCGTATTTCTATTTGTGATGGGTATTTAGAGATTTTAAAGGAACTGTAGAAGGGAATTGACTGAATCAACTGAAGCTCTGATCAGATAAATGTGACAGATTTTTATTGAGCTCACAAAGGCTCATGTGGCATATATTGTATGGATGGTTTGTTTATATGATTGTCCTGACTTCGAGGAAACTGTTCATGTTGTATCTTGTGTGTCTTAAATTTTGTAACTGTTTGCCTTTGACGAAGATTACACAAACAGCTGATTTAAAATGTTATCAAAGTAAATTATTGTGAGTTTTCAACAGTTTTGTCTTTTCTTTTCCAATATTTCAACTTTCCTTATTTACATTTTCAGTTACATTTGTTCCGTTTCTGTTTTAACCTTTGTATAGCCAGGGGTGGGTTTGCTGAGCTTTTTCAGAAACAGCTGATCTGGTTACCAGTTGAACCACAGTCCATGAAGCAGTTGCTGAAAGGCTCTTCAGTGGTGGGTGTTTGTGTTATTCACTAATGTTCTGGGTGTTCAAAGGGAATCAAACTGGCAACCTACAGTCAGAAGCCCTCCTTTTCTAACTTTAGGGCACTGTTTCCCTCCCTGTCACATCTTTTGATGAGCACTAGAGTTTGTTGAACTTGGCTAACAACCCCACAACTCATCAGATTTTTTTATTCAAATATTGCTTAATCATGATTGATAAATACAGTACAGTGTGAAGAGCGCTGACATTTCTCGTGTGAAATCATCAAAACTGTTCTACCTTAGGCAGAAAGTCCTCATGTAAGAACTCCTGGCTTATAGTAAGAAGCTGATTGAGAAAACTTTTTTTTAAGGGGGCCTGTAAAAGATGTTATAGACTTGGTAAATCCAGCCTAATAAAGTTAATCTATGCTGAAAACATAGACAATTAATGACAATTAATAAGCAAATACTCAAAATAAATAAGAGTCTTTAAGTCTCTTTTAATGACACAGTGTCACATAACACATTTTGAGATTAACCACTAAATTATTAAAATATGCCAAATATGTTTATATATATAACTGTAGACAATAGCATCTGTTTATTTAGGGCGAAAACAACAACTTATATAACAAAATTTTGTTCTTAGATGTCTCTCACCAAGGCCCCTAGTTTGACGACAGCATTTCCAGTAAACTTTGCTCACAGAACGTATTATTTGCATCCTAACACTTTCCTTGCTAAAATATTCATAACTTAGTATAAATCATATTTTTTGGAAATTAACATTAAAATATTTGATCAAATTCTTTAACAAAATATCAACCAAAACAACACTGTGTTAAAGCTTTACAATGTTTATACATTCATATAGTAACTAAAAGAAAGCATTGAGCTGAAGCGCTTATTCCTAGAAGTAAAAGACATGCCCATCCACCTCTCAGACCTCCAGAGTGACAGTGGTGTCCTCCAGTGGTGCTGTCTCAGATTCAGGCTCCTCTTTCTTCTCTTCCTTCCCTCCATCAGCCACAAGAGGAGCGCTCTCTGCTGCTGCCTCCTGCTGGTTGTTGCTGGTAGTGCTGGCTAGCTGCTCAGCCTTCTCCTCTGCTGCTGGCTTCTCTGCTGCTTTGGTCTCATTGACGACCTGGATGGAGTCTTCAGAGGCCTGTACTGCTTTCACCTCCCCGTTCTGGACGGGGAAGACCCCCTCCAGGGCGTCGTACAAGAACTGGTACTGCTCCTGTAAGAGACGCACACAGATTGGAGTGGAAACATAAAGATATGGTGCTGTGCTGTAGACTTTGTGACCTCACACTATCGCACACTTTTCTAAACAACACAAATAACAGCACCAGAAAAAAGGTTTAAAGTTGCAGTGGGTAGAAATGGAGCAAATATGATTAAAAAAAGTTATTTTTATAAAATGGCCACTATATCCTACAGTAGTGCATGAGACAGGTAATCTGAAAGAAAATCATGTGCCTCTGTGTCCACCAGTGTTCCTAATGGCATCTGCAAGATTTCACAGACCGGAGGAAAACAACCAATCAGAGCCGAGCTGGAGCCTGTTGTCTATGAGCAGCTGTCAGTCACTCGCAAACTCTGATCAAACAGTCAAACTAGGCAGCGCTGAATCAAATATGAATCAATATTCTGTTACTGTAATGCCTATTTCTCACCTCAAATGTTTTCAGAAACATCTTGTAGTGTACTGTTTAGCTGTAAAATGAGAAAGTTTGTGACCTGGCAGCTATGTTGAGATCAGTTGAGGAAATACCAAGCACCGCCCACCAGCCGGAGCAAACTTTCTCATTTTACAGCTAAACAGTACACTACAAGATGTTTCT
>CAKAKR010069560.1:38564-89166 GCA_916700685.1 Adelosebastes latens | reverse complement strand
CTCCTTCTCTTTCTCTCTCTCTCTCCCCCCTTTTTCCCTCCTGCAGCTGTCTTTCTCGCCTCCCCTCCATCACCCACTTCCCTTTCTCCATGTCTTCCCATATGATCTTCGCGGTTGTTGTGCTATGTTGGTGTTATCTCACCCCCATTTCCCTTCATCCCCCCCCCCATTCCTTCATTCGCTCCTCTTCCTCCGTATGTTGCATGGACACGGTGTGAACATATGTCTTCCTTTTCACCCCTCCTACTCTTTGGCAATCTTTTACCTCTTTCATCCTGATTCTTCTTCTCCTCTTCTCTGTTTTGCTCTTCTGCTTTGCTCGCTCTTTTTTAGCCGTGCGAGTATGTGGTCCTCAACTCCCCACCGAATCTCTATCCCTCTCTTTTCTCTCTGTCGTTCCGTCTCTATCTCTCACACACACACACACACACACACACACACACACACATCCCCTCCGTGTGCATCTCTTCCCCCCTCCCTTTCTTTTGTGGTTTTCTGCAGGAGTGTGTACTATGCAGGCTGTCTGCCTTTTCTCCCTATTTTCCCTCCCTCGTTCTTGCTGTGTCTCTCTCTCTCTCTCTCTCTCTGTCTCTCTCTCTCTCAGAGCGTTGCGAGCCTGTCTCATTATATTTCTGCATGTGTTGTATTTGTGTCTTTGCATGTATCTGCTGATGTGAGCAGTCCTTTTTTGGAAGTGTGTGTGTGCACATTTACCTTGCTAACTTGCCTGTCTGGTTTTGTGTTTGCAAAATGTCAGTCATTGGACCACTCAGCACTGAGAAGTACACACACACACAGACACGTACATAAATACAGTATATAGATGCACACGAGCCAGTAAGGCCAGGGCAGAAATGTCGTTTTTTTTTGCTCCTCTTACCTGTAATCAGCTTCACACACACACACACACACACACACACACAGGCAGACACATGGATGAAAGCAAAGACATTTCTTGGCTAAATTCTCGGTGTTACCGTGTGAACCTCATTACTGCACCCAGATAGAAAATGAAAGAACAGTGCAGACCCAGAACAACGGGACGGGAAGGCTGGATGTCTTCCTTTTCACACAATTAGACAGGCATGCGGACAGACAGATGGGCTCTCAGACAGACACAGACGTGCTGTGACAAACAAGACAGACTGGAACCCCAAAGTAAAGTAAGACAGACAACTGAGGCCACTGCCTGTGGACCAATTTCCTACTTTTGTTAACAATTTAATGTTCGGCTCAACCGTTTGGGAGAGCTTATTTTGAGTCACGATACCTTATTGAAAAATGTGTTGAACTTAACTCAACCTGATTGAGCCGTCTCTACCACTTGGTTTAGGTCCGCCACGCTAACAATATCCACTACAAAAAAGTCACTCCAGACATGGAGACCCTGTTTGGTGGCAGATTTTTCAGAGGTCTTACTGAACAGAATTGTGTACCTTTGATACTAAAATAAAAATTCTAATAAGGGTAAATCATTTTCTAAAAACATGGTCAAATGGTTCAGCTGTTCTTTTATTGTAAAGCTAGTAAAGCTGATGATCTACTAAATAAAACAACTTTTAATTATTCATTGTTGTTGATATGGTACATTTAATGTTATTCCATTGTATATACGCAGAAATAGCTTAGTAAGTATGATTTTTTTTACTGTCTAAAACATGCTCTACCAAACGGTTGAATTATCCTATATGAGTAAAAGTAGTTATTTTAAGATAATGAATTTACAATTTTTAAGAAATAAAAAAACGTATCAACATTCACTGTTGTTAATAGCATTTGTTAATATCACATTTGTAATGTTATTCCATTATATATTTGATAAAAAAATTAAAGCAGTATGATTTTTCCCCATTTCTGCGATGTTTTCAAAGTACCCTACTGTAAAATTATGGTAAATATCTAAAATAAATACATGGAAATAATACTAGTACTGGTAATACTACTAATGTCATGGTAACAAATTGACAGATGTTGGTATATTAACCTATTATAACAGAACATGGTTTGTACTTTCTTTCTTTTTTACCATGAAGTGTCAGGCCTATATTAAAAAAAACTGTCTGTTAAAAAACAAAACAAAACAAAATGTTTTGTTGTCATAATTGCCCCATGGACATAAAAATGTAAAGAGAACATTTTTTCATTGCTTTTTTGTTAGTGAGGGCATTAAAGAGTTAACATTGTTTTTATGCTTATTGGGTAAACTGTATGTATGAGGCTGGGTCCTGCCACTCATCAATGAATGATGAAATTAGTCTTTACTAAAATGCATTTTTTTTGTGATGCAAGAAGATATTTGTGAGAACGTGTCATCACCACCTGACATTTTGGAGATGCAGGTCAAGCACCAAATAACAGACAATTTATCCAAAGTAACTCAAAATAACCTTTGAAATAAGCTAAATTATGAGTTGCCAAATTTGCACAATACACCTTGAGAGGCTGTTAAAATTGGTTGACGGACAAATTCATCTTTAATTAACCCCCAATACGACCCTGTCTTACAATTTATGCTGATTATGGACAAGCACAATAATTGGGCTGACCTTGATTTAGTGATCCGAAATATATTTAATCTCATTTTAATTTCATTCCTTAAATAAATTCACTTTTTAGCTCAGGAGCTATTATCCTATACTAATAATACTATACTGCCTCAACACCAATTTCATATTCGTAAGAAAACATGGTCAGGAACCAAGCCAACTTTCCTGCATTTTATTAATGAACTCAAACAATATAGCGCCATCATACCCAATGTTAAAAACAAATTGTTAAAGGGAATGTTTCTAACTTCTTACACGTATAAATCACCCGGGTCGGTGTCCCATGCGCGCTCGCATATGCGTGCTCGCGTGTGGCTACGCTGTTCAGACAAGATTCCAACACAAACTACACGGAAGCACCAAAACCGCAAAGTTGTATCTAGTGAAGCCCGTCTGTTAAACAGTATTGGCCGCAGTCGTAGTACGCGGGGGAGACCGTAGCTTTGGTCTCCAGTGCCGGAGTCTCTCCTGTACTCTGCTCCTCTGCCTACCTGCCTGCCTTCACTCAGCTCGCTCCACCTCACGTGCATGCGTGCTCACTACACACTGCAGAAGACTTCGTAGCTCTGAGAATATCTAGTGAATGTACAGTGGACGTTTGTGCAGAAATAACTGCTGCAGCTCCTCCAGACCAACAGAGGTTTCCCGTGTCTTGTGAAGTGACGGGGCTCCGCAGCGAGAAACGTTATCGTCTCCGACCGGGTGCCGTTGTCTTCCCTGTTTACTCCGGCCGCGGTCGGGAGGCTGAAGCAGGAAAAGCCAACACTAGGATCAGCAGTGATTCATGGAGAGACCTTCGTCTGGTCAGCTAACATTACTGCCAAGCAGGTGAAATATAGAGTGATATTGTGGTTTTAGCTGACGTGTGTCGCCTCACTGTTTTGAGCGATGCTCGTTCATGTCTATGTAGAGCGAGCACAAGCGCGAGCCCGATGCTGACTTTTGTTGACTTAACGGCCACAGGTGTTGCTGTTAACAAGCATTTCTGATTCTCACACTTTCCATTTAAATGAATATAATATGATGCATATAACATAAACTCTGGCATTATGAAATGTATATGTCATTTTTTTTGTTTTGTCTTCAATTTGTCTAGTAAAAGGCTAGTAAAACAATGAGTTTGTGCTCCCATTTCAATGGTTTTACTTAAGTTACTATTATTTATTTATATTAACCCCTGGCGTGTTTTGTGTTTTATGTTACTTTTTTTAATTATTTATTTTATTTTATTTGTTTATTTATTTGTTTATTTATCCCTTTATTTCCTTTATATGTATTGTTTACCTATGTGTTGATTTAATTGTTCTTTGTATTGTTTACAAATTTAAAATAAAGTTTACTGAATTCTTTTTTTTTTTAATTCAGGCAGATACACTTGACACACCTTCCCCTCTGTAACGTAAATCGTCACGCTCACTTGTTGCCACGGCAGTCATGGTGCCAGCTGCACCGTGTTCACTAATCACTCCGCCTCCTCAAACACTGCAGCTAACGTTAGCTAGTTTTCCAAAAGTTTGATAATAATAATCACTTCAACACTACTTTTGGCTTCGTGGAAGAAATAACCACAGTCCCGGTGCTGCTCCAGGAGTCCGGTCACCGTGTTGGTGTCACTTTGTGAGTTTTTGCGGCCCCAAATGAGACATTTAAAGGCCACATTGTTTTTGTCAGTCGACGAATTGCGTCACTCCAGCAGGTGAGGACCGTGTGTGCTAACATGCTAACATGCTAACGTTAGCTATATATCATGAGTGGATGTTTCCGCTCTGTTTTCAGGATGCTGGCTGTGTTATTGGTGTCTTCTTTTTGCAAATGTGCACAAATGTAGGTACCTTGTTTCTCTTATGTCAGGGGTCAGCAACCTTTACTATCAAAAGAGCCATTTTAGGCAAAAACAACAACAAAAACAATCTGTCTGGAGCTGTAAAACATGTGAGTATTGTGATGAAGGTAACACAATTTATAGTCTAAGTATATAGTATATAAGTCTAATGCAGTGAGGGCCAAAGAGACAATGTACTACGGAGTATTAGGGCCACATTGAGGGAAAAAACATCTGAGATAAAGGAGGAGAAAAAGTCATAACTTTACGAGAATAAAGTCATAGGTTTACGAGAATAAAATCTTAATATTACGAGAATAAAGTCATAACCTTAGGAGAAAAAGTCATAACTTTACGAGAAAAAGTCGTAATATTACGAGAATAAAGTCATAACTTTACGAGAAAAAAAGAAAATGGCACGTAAAATTACTACTTTATAATATTATGACTTTTTTCTCGTAAACTTATGACTTTATTCTCGTAATATTACGACTTTTTTACTCATATTATGACTTTATTCTCGAAATCTCAGATTTATTTATTTTTCCTCAATGTGGTCATCTTTTGAGTTTTCTCCAGTGATGTACCACTGCTTCACTCCAGCAGGTAAGAATTGCTTTTGCTAACATGCTGTATCATAAGTGGATGTTTTGTGCCTGTTTTATTGGTGTCTTCTTCTTGCAAATGGGCAAATATGTCGCTTCTTTGTTTCTCTCATGCCGCAGGTGTATCTTCATTGCTATGAGTTCTTTGAGTGGCTAAGCTATTTCCCATGGGTGCTGTTTAGAAAGTGCATCATGATGCTTTTCATGTTAGTGATTAATGCAGTGTTAATATATGTTTGCTATTAGGGCTGGACAATATGACCAGGTGCTCCAGGAGTTCTGTGACTATGTTTCTGCCCCAAATGTGATGTCCAAAGGCGACTCTTTTTCTCCATCAACGTACCATTGCTTCACTCCAGCATGCAGGTAAGAATTGCTTGTGCTAACATGCTGTATCATAAGTGGATGTTTTGTGGCTGTTTTATTGGTGTTTTCTTCTTGCAAATGGGCAAATATGTTGCTACATTGTTTCTCTTATGCCGCAGGTGTATTTTCATTGTAGCTATGAGTTCTTTGAGTGGCTAAGCTATTTCCCATGGGTGCTGTTTAGAAAGTGCATTATGATGCTTTTCATGTTGGTGATTAATGCAGTGTTAATATGTGTTTGCTATTAGGGCTGGGCAATATGACGATCTATGTTGCTCCAGGAGTCCTGTGACTATGTTTCTGCCCCAAATGTGATGTTCAAAGGTGACTCTTTTTCTCCATCAACGAACCATTGCTTCACTCCAGCATGCAGGTAAGAATTGCTTTTGCTAACATGCTATATCATGAGTGGATGTTTACGCTTTGTTTCGAGGATGTTGGCTGTTTTACTGGTGTCTTACTCTTGCAATTGTGCAAAAATGTTTGTTTCTCTCATGCTGCAGGTAAGTGTATTTTCATTATAGCTAAGAGTTCTTTGCAGTGGCTAAGCTATTTCCCATGGGTGCTGTTTAGAAAGTGCGCCATGATGCCTTACATGCTGGTAATCGATGTGCAGTGTTGAAATATGTTGATTTATGTGTAATGTTGTGTTTGAGTAACACCATATTATGCTCTTGCTCTGTTACTTGGGTGGTTTGTTTAGGTTTAATATTAAACTGTACCAGAATATTGGCTTTAAGCATGACAACATGTCTAGCATAGCCCATTTCCCTATAATATTATATATATTAGGGGAACTAAATGGCTTTGTCTCATACAGTACTGTAGGTAGTAAAGCTGCATAATTAATCCATATTCATCGCTATCACAATTTTGGCTCGAGATACATTATGGTGCGTTCAAGCTCTGCTCAGTGCAAATAAACAATGGGCGATGATGAATAATAACCCTATCAGGATGCGTTCAAATGTAATCTTGTAAAATGTAGGTTTTGGCGAGAAACTTGAATACAGTTGTTTGAAGGAGATGCTTTTACAGCACCATAAATAGATATTAGAGAGACAATTATGACCTTATTAACTTCCTGACACTAGCTCCAAGCAGCTTATAATACATAATTAAAACTACTAATGCCAAGATTTTATTAATCAAAGCAAATATTTAAATTTGTCATAACTTTTTTTATTTGTAAACAAATATAATTAATGAAACATTATTTATTTATTTATTTATTTATAGAATATTATTTTCGGGGCAAACATTTCCAGAAGAGTGAAATGTTCAGACGAAGGCTGTGATAATATGAAAATAATCATTTAGCCTAATTATTATTATTAATAATAATAATAATAATAATAATAATAATAATAATGGACCAAAATAATGTCAAATTGCATAGTTTTAAGTAAAAAAACCTTCAAATTTTCTTGAGGGAAGACCCCCAAACCCAATATCTCCTGGTATCTTTTATTTACTGTTGAAATTCAGAATGTGTCTCTGTATAATATGTAGAAGCATCCTGACTGAGACACTGCTCCTAAAACCTGATTGAATAGCTCAAACACCTCAGCTCTGCATGCATGCCTGTCTGGCTGGCTGGCTGTGTTGATATATTATAGAGTGATACTACAAATAACACAGGAAAGCACTTTAAGTATTAACACTATATACAAACACACCATCCTAACCTGATAACTTTCCAGTGTGAATATTATTGGAGTATTATAGGCCTACTATAGAACTTCCATAGCCCAAGTATAATAATATAGCAATAAAACCACAGCTGATTATGACTGACACAGAATAATATGCTTAAAGAAATAATGAATAAATAGGAATAAGTCGCAAGAGATTGCTGATACCGGCCGATACACACTCCCACATGTGAATAAGAGAGTACTGGCACTTATATTTTCCCACTTCAAGAACTGGTTTTAATGATATTTCCTGCTACAATATATGAACTTATCACTTTGAATATGTATCATCTGCTGCTAAGCTGATGTGTCTTTGCCTGTTGCTGCTACATATCAAGTGGATTATTGTCACTCCTCCACAAACTCTGCTGTGTGCTAACCTTGGTGAATCCTTGAGAGGTGTGATGAGTCTAGAGTGTGCATGAGTGACTAAATTAGTTATAAAGTCTGAAAATGTTTCTGCATGACCTACTTTGACCTGGTTCAGGCAGTCAACTTGTCCGCAATGCTACATGCATTTATGATGTACTGAAGTAACGAACGTGTTGGTATAGCCAATGCACCCTGTAGTCAGTCTTCTCACTCTTTTTCTCATCTATCATGCTTGCGGCTGCACTCCTCACCTGAAATCTTTGCAGGGCTTATGAAATTTCATAAACTCCACCCCACCGACACCTGTAGACTCCTGAGCATCTGCCTGCAGTGTCTAGTATAGTTTCCCTTGGGGGAGGGGGGTTATCATCATCAGTATAACAATCTTTGCTGCATTCCTGCAGGGAGTGTTGAGGTCAGAGTATATAGACGTCTGGCTCAAGGAAGAACTCATTCCCTTTCCCCTCTACGCCTGTCTTTGTGCATGAATGAACGTGATTGCTTATTATTATCGTGTTAGCAATGCACTCAGTAGTTATGATCAGTATGCGTACTTGAACCTTGTTCTGCATGACCGTTTTGTTGTTAATTGGTCGTCATTAATCAGTTAATTAGCATAGTGTGCTCTGCATGGTAATATGGTCAAGGCGGTGTGTTGTTATTGTGCTCTGCTGCGTGTGCAGGTTATGTGTTCAACAAACAAAATTAATGATATAGTATATGTATACAAAAGAGTTAAATTAATTTGTAATGTGTCTTCTGGTCCATTGAGATACAGCGTTAAAGCAATTTGTGTCTGTTAGGATACATTACATGATGTTTTTTTGACAAAATCAGGAGTGAAAGATAAGCAATAGTGCCCTTTTTGGTAATTTAGCCATTGTCCAAGATTAGCGCTGCCTGCAACCAACAATTATTTTCATTATTGATTAATCTATTAATTATTTTCTCTATTATTCGTTTACTTGTTTGACCTATAAAATTGTGAAAAATGTGGATCAGTGTTTCCCAAAGCCCAAGATGACTTCCTCAAATATCTTGTTTTTATCCACAACTCAAAAATAATCAGTTTACTGTTGTAGAGGAGTAAAGAAACCAGAAAATATTCCCATTTAAGAAGCTGGAATCAGAGAATTTTAACTTAAAAAAAAAAAAAAAAGTACTCTAACCGATTAATCGATCATCAAAATATTTGGTGATTAATTTAATAGTTGACAATTAATCGATTAATCGTTGCAGCTCTAATCAAGATATCTGTGTCATCCCTGTTATGAGTAACACTTGTAGAACTACAGTATAGGCACAGCAATTGGACTGAGAAGCAGACTCTGCAGACAAGGCACTTAAAGGTTAAAAAAAAGGCAAAGGCAGGCAGGCGGCGGTTAATAAAGAGGCAAAGGGTCAACAAAACTAAGGCATGGAGGCCAGACAGTAACAAGGCTCTAGAGCTAACTTAAACAATTCGGCAAAGGGAGCACATGCTGCAGTTTACATGCTGGGACTATTGGGGAACAGGCAGATAACTGGTCAGGTGATGGGCTGTAACACTACTAATTGCCAGTGGGCTACCTCTAGGTCTGAAAAGTGAAGCCAATGCTGAAGTGCCTTAAACTTACATTCTTTCTAATAGCCAGCAGGGGGCGACTCCTATGGTTGCTAAAAGAAGTCTGATTGTATAGAAGTCTATGAGAAAATGAGTCTACTTCTCACTTGATTTATTACCTCAGTAAACATTATAAACATGAGTTTATGGTCTCAATCGCTAGTTTCAAGTCTTCTTCAATACAGCGTGATGTTCATTTAGTAAATTATGGTCCCATTTAGAGTCAAATAGACCATAAAGCAGGATATGCTTAAGGGCGTGGCTACCTTGTGATTGACAGGTTGCTACCACGGCGTTGTCCGGTCTGGGAGTTGTCTGTGTTTTCGTCTTAGAACTTTAACTCTTTCACAGTGTGTTTTCAGTTCATGATCATCGAAAAATGTCTTATTCTGTGTTCAGTTGTACTTGGCTCCACCCTCTTGTGTCAATTCTGGTCGCAAAAAACCAAGATCTTGATGGCCAAAATGCCGAACTCAAGGCTTCAAAACTGCACGGTGACTACATCCACTTCTTACATACATTCTATGGTAATTGCACATTATTTTTTGAGAGACAGACAAAAGTCATATTTTCCATGCAACAAGTCAAAGTCGTTCACTAAAGACATGGCTGCTAAAAAGAGACGTTGTTTCTTGTTTAATTTATCCTTCAAGAGTGCATTTACCCGATCATTGATAGGTTGAGTGGTATTGCCTGTCCATTTACAGTGTATCAATATTTTAGCAGATGCAAAGGCCGTAACCTACCACTTACTGAGCTTATTTAGAAGCAGGCCCAGCACATATATATACATTTATGAAAAGATAAATCACTGAACTGTTACATATTACTCCTAAAAGCTTCCTCTGTACTTCTTAGCTGGAGAATCCACCTCCAGTGTTTATGTAGGGAAGATTTTTCTTTTTCACTGTATTATAGAAGTCAGTTCGAATAGTTTCCATCCAACCTTTTAAAGATATAGAAAACACAGACAAGCTTGAGGCATGTCTCCCCCTTGCCATTTGACGAATAAAGCATCTTTAAGCTGGACAGCATGAGGTGCTGCAAAGTATTGATTTTATTCAGAGCAAATGCCTAATTGGATATTGGGCAGATTAAACACTCCTCGGTCTTTGCAGTGTTTGCAGCAGCTGTTAAATATCCAATTATGTATGGGTTCACTTCACTTTCTTATAGAAATTTCCAGGCATTGGGGCCGGCAATACTAAGCACATAAAAAAGCTCTGGAATGGCCATCATTTTTATAGAACCTGTTTTCCCCTAGAGGAATAAGTTGAGTCCTTTCCACCTTTCAAACAGACTTTTCATTTTCTCAAGGATAGAGCCAGAGTTTGCTTTCAATATGGTCTTTCTAGCAGGGGGAAATGTGATGCCAAGGTAATGCCATGCTGTGGAAACTCAATATAAAGACACCCTGATTGGGCACAGATCAGTAAGAAGGGCTGAAGGGATTCTGAAGTACTTTTAAGGTGACCCTGGGTGGTGTAGCTTAAGGTGGCTCCCTGGAGACTGCTGTACTTTCTTGGCAATGTTAGGGATTGTTTACAAAACATTTTAGGATAATGCTGGGCTTGACATGCTTTTCTGTTGTTCCCTAGTTGCATGTATTACTGTGATTTGCATTGCAATCCGTCTGCTGAAAGGTCACAGATTTTTTAGCAAAATCAGAGGTTTGCAGCCATCTAATCTGCAATTTCTATGCATCTGTTAACTCTACCATATTTAATACATGTATGTAAATAACACAAACCCTTGACAGTACTCAAGGAGAAGAAAAGAATATGTCATTTAGTATAAGTGTTGTTGTGAGTCAGCTGTCAGAATTCAGCAGCTTTCCTACTGGCATAATGGAGCAGCAGGGGTTAAGTTAACTGAGGGTGCCAGTGGAGGGGAAGAATACTCTCAAGATTTAGCTGGCATCAAAACATTTAAACAAACATAACAGTGGAAAAATGCAGTATGAAGATAAAGTCGAGTGTTTTTTTATTTTTATCTCGAGGAATGCTGATTTATATATCTGCAATTTTTCAGACCGGTTAAAGCTTTAATTCTAAATGTGAATGGACAAATGTAAATCATTTTTTATTTCATAAAAATACAGGCTAGAATAAATACTGACTACACATCCCCCTGTCCTTTTATTAGCTCTTTGGTTACACTTGCAACAGGGTTTACTAAAGCAGTTTTCTTCAGCCTCTCCTGGGGGATCTGCAGATGCTCCCTGTTAGAGGAAGGCCTGCTGTAAATTCTACTGGGTCTATTACGCTCTGCCTAAACCTGAATATTTAAGCAATAGCTCACGAAAGGGAACATACCACGGTCTGAAGTGAGCTATTGCTTTCTATAAACCGGTCATCAAGTATGACAATATGAAAGTTATAGACAAAGTACAATTTAAATAGCTTAATGTTCACAATAAAATAGGCCCTCCTGTCTGCACATACCGAGGTGGTTGCTATGGAACTGGTTGATCTGGAACGTACACTAGCAGCTAGCATATTTATTTTTTCACCACAGGCTTGCGTTATATTGATTTCATTGTTTGGCTCTTTATTTACATTATTTGTCTGTTTCCATTTATTGTGCAACCACTGAGAAACTGTCCAGCCAGCGTCAGTAAAATGACTTTGATAGCTGCTTGACCTAGACCTGCCTTTAGGTGGAGGTGTGTTGCTTGGCGTGGTGAGGATGTTGCGCCACTTTCTCCCTGAGTTTTGTTTGTGAACAGCTCTGGAGAGAGGTTTAACACTTGTGGCCACTTACGGCCATAATCGCTCTCATGTCTCTCTCAGTGCGTATTCTGGGCAATATTGTGGAACCTCCTTTACTTAACACTGAGTGTTGTTTAGCGGGTGGATTATTTCCTGGAGACGAGCATGGCTCAATCCACTCCTCCATAGAAGTTAACCTTAAAGGTTTCCATTTTGCAGCAGGTTTTAGAAGCTAACTTTGTTACCTTGTATCTGTAATGACAAAACTATGCTACTGACAAGCCAACCACAGGGGATGGCAAGCAACCACCACAACCGCTATGCTGAGCGCTGCACGTTGGGTGTTTTTTTTTCTGGTCGCCGAGAGTTAAAACATTTTCAACTTTGGGTAAAACGCTGCGCTCGTCACTGTCACTTTTTTACCCAGCCGCCCAATCATATTTGGGGAGGGGCGGGGCAAATACCACAAAGACCAACCATCAACACACACTCTCTACATGCTTCAGCCTTCCCTTCATCCAGAGCAAGTACGCTACCTTGTGCCGACATTTTAACATATGCGGATATTCCGTATCATAGCAACCAAAGGGTCCCAGACGAAAAAAACGCTGCTTCTCATTGCCCTTCTGTGTTCTGCATTTAGCAATAAACAAGTATTGCATTTTTAAAACATCTTTGTCATTTAAAAAGCAACAATATACCTAACAATAGCCTAACAATAAAGCTTATTTATATAGCACTAAATTCAGGATATATTATGTAATTAGCAAAAAAAAAGCAATAAAACCGCATATCGCGCTGTTGAGCTAGTCATTATCGCCGCAGGGGAAATGCCTTCACCGCGACAGCCCTATCTGTAACCTGTTCATGTTGGCGGAAGTGAGCCACCTGTGACCCTGTTGCTAAGCAACCATGACAATACATTAGTCTCATGTTTTTTTTCTCAGACGTGGAGTGATACTGAAAGTGCAAAGGAATCAATAAACTCCAGTACATGCAGAACTCTGCTGCCCGTCTGCTCACCTATTCCCGGTCCCGTGATCACATCACCCCTGTCCTCCAGAACCTCCACTGGCTCCCTGTCCCACAACGCATCCAGTTCAAACTCCTTCTACTCACACTCACAAAGCACTCCATAACCAGGCCCCACCCGACCTCACAGACCTGCTCCACCATCACACTCCTTCCCGCTCCCTCCGCTCCTCTGATGCCAACCTCCTGTCCACACCACTCAGAACCAAGCACCGAACCTGGGGCGACAGAGCATTTGCCATAGCCGCCCCCTCCCTCTGGAACTCACTCCCCAAACACATCAGAGACTGCACCAACCTGTCCACATGCAAATCACAAATCAAAACTCACCTTTTAGAACTGGTTTTAATGTGTGATTCATATTGTGTGTTTTATATTTTGTCTTTGAGTTTCGTGGAAAAGCGCTATATAAGTAAAATGTATTATTTTATTATTATTAATTAGACGTCATAGCAGTGGTATGTGGTATTATATCACAGCCATGAATCAGATTGCTTGATTTGAGCTACCTGTTTTATAAGAAACCTTCTCCTACCCTCAGTGTTTATTATTATTCTGAAAAAGTACTTCATGTTGTAAAGAGATGATGCTGTTCTTGGACCCTTGTGGTAACTGAGTAAATGAAGAATTGACAGGGAGTCAATAAATTTCTAATCATTGTTAGGGCTCTGGAGCGTCATTTATGCTTACAGTCGTTTATAATTACCATGTTTGCACTCTTTCTGCTGTTTGCTGATGTTTGTGTGATGGCTTTGACACTTTGTAATTCACACTGAATGCATCAGTGTTCATGCGTAGCAAATAAGAGAGACTCAGCAAGTAGAAGAGGGTGCACTGGCAACATGGCACAAAGCAAGGATGATCTTTAAATTCAGCCATAGAAATTTAATTAAAGAGAAGACCCCACATCTTCATTACTCAGTCCTATTTCTTGTATGGTGATTTATCAGAAAGCTGCTGGCTGCTCTAGTGCTCTTTGCATGCGAATGTTCATTCTCTTAATCTTTCAAGATCCCGATTTGATTGAAACACATTAGGTCTGTTCTCTGTTTAATTCACGCAGCTGTCAAATCATATTAAAACCAAGACGGCGAGCAACCAAAGTAAACAATAACAAGGCTGCTAGTAAAATTGGAGAAACGATACAAATCACAACCGTTATACTCGCTGTCACATGGTCCCAGAGCCCAAAAAAGGATGTCTTCAAAGTGTCCAACAGTCAGTTAATTAACAGCAATGAGTAATGCATAAATGAAAGCAAATCGGCACTTTAAAGAGGCTATAATTGCTAAAAGCAGTATATTCTTCATCAAGGTGTTGCTTCCAGTCTGGTGGCTGTTACAGTCCAACAGCTATGCCTGCTCTATTAATTGATTAGATTATATATTCAGGTGGCTGATGGTAATGATAGATATCAAATTTTAAGTCATAGCCTGGGAGAGTATTTGATCCAGTCTGATTCAAATCTCTGATGTTTTTTGAATCCTCTGTAGCAGGGGATGAATATCAATCTTTGTCTGCTTGATCCTCAGAGAAAAAGCAGTACAAACACAGCAACAGAGCGCAATACCAAACCGCATCAATGCATCCTTGGAGTCCAGCGTCTGTGTATTATTTCATATGAAGTTACTTCTCAGAGCAGATGAACGATTATAAATTCTGTCTTCTCTGCTCAACACAATTGCATCATTCCCAGCTACGCCTAGCAGACATCAGAAGAAAACAATATTGACTGTTTGGGGGCCAGAGTAATGGGAAGCTTTCTTAGATGCATCTCCATTATGCAGTTGAAATATGTATGCAAATGCATCATATTTACATTTGCTAATGTGGTCAAACAGATGCTGTTCTGATGCATATTCACTATGCTTTTTTTTTGCTTCATCTGAAATTGATGTAGGCTAAATGTTATTTACGTTTTTGAGTAGAGCTATCAAAGTTAACGTGTTAATGACGCGTTAACACAAATTTGTTTTAACATCACTAATTTATTTAACTCATTAATGCAACTTGCGATTTTAGGTTGTAGCGGGCTCAGTTTTAAAGATAGAGTGAAGATACTGGTATCATATGAAACTAAAAAACCTAAGAAATCCATTGGTACTAATGTCATACTAGCTTGTCGCAAAGGAGGCTCAATAAAGCTCCAAATATATGCTAAATTTTGGCGAGGAAAAACTGGCATGGACATTTTCAAAGGGGTCGCTTGACCTCTGACCTCAAGATATGTGAATGAAAATGGGTTCTATGGGTACCTACGAGTCTCCCCTTTACAGACATGCCCACTTTATGATAATCACATGCAGTTTGGGGGCAAGTCATAGTCAAGTCAGCACACTGACACACTGACAGCTGTTGTTGCCTGTTGGGCTGCAGTTTGCCATGTTATGATTTGAGCATATTTTTTCAGCTAAATGTAGTACCTGTGAGGGTTTCTGGACAATATTTGTAATTGTTTTGTGTTGTTAATTGATTTCCAATGATAAATATATACATACATTTGCATACAGCAAGCATATTTGCCCACTCCCATGTTGATAAGAGTATTAAATACTTGACAAATCTCCCTTTACGGTACATTTTGAACAGATAAAAATGTGTGATTCATATTTTAATCGATTGACTGTCCTAGTTTTAAGATCATACAAAGTCAAAACTGTTTTTGCGTTTTTTATGGGATTTTGGAGAACCCTTCCATTGCATAAGACTCTCATATTGATCCTGGCATGGGAAAAAGTAGGCTAATACAACTGTAGTCCTAGAAACCCATATTACTCTCCATTTGTCATCTCTTCTTCCTCAATTCATGTGGATCATTCTTTTGAATCATTGAACACATACCTTATTCACAACTGACACATGTTTTTTCAGTAGGACACTACGACATCCCAAGGTGCTTGTTGTGTTCTTTTGTAAAGTAATACCTGCTGGAGCGGCATGTCTTTAAGCAGAACCTTGCAGTGAAAAAAAAGACGAATGGAAAGTGATTAAAAAAACAGCAGAGAGGTGAGCAGAGAGACAAGGAGATAGATAACAAGAGAGGGGGACAGGATGACAAACAGAAAGCAGAGCGTGTGAGAGCGAGAGAGACCATGTGTCACCTTAGCATTCAGAGGATTACACCATAGCCAGAGAGGACACAAATGCACTGTGTGTAACCCCTTGAGATTTTGTGTTGACATTGTATTTTTATATTGGAGCTAAAGCTAGTCCAGAGCCAGCTTGGACCCCTAAATCTGTGTATAAACAACATATATGCCATGACCTGATATAGCAAGTCTTACGTCCTATCTCATTTCCTGCCCTCAAGTTTGCTGCAGCTTCACCTTTTTTTCTCCCCATTCTTATTCCTCAACAATGCCGACCCTCCCACGCTCTCTATATTTGCAATTGAAAACACCTTGCGTATGCCCTTTGGAGAAATGCACATACTGTATGCAAGACAGCGTGGCCATGCAGTGTCTTTACACGTTTCATCCCAAAATCTGAAGTTAACAAGGGAAATGTAGCATTCTATATTGTTTGTACAATTAAGGATGTTGTTTTCTCTCAAAGTACACTACAACGGTTGTTTATATGAATTACTTAAAATTGTTTCCACATCATTGTACATACATAATGTAGAAATATGTGACTAATGATTTGTAACAGCTAAAATAAACTGTACATTTGAACTATTTCTATTTTAGACAGCTTAAAGGACCAGTTTGTAACAATTGGGGGGGATCTATTGGCAGAAATGGAATATAATATTAATAAGTATGTTTTCTTTAGTGTATAAAAGAATTGTTGTGTTTTTGTTACCTAAGAATGAGCCGTTTATCTACATAGAGAGCGGGACCTCTCCACGGAGTCCGCCATGTTGTATCGTTATGTATCTACAGTAGCACAGAACGGACTCTCACGTCCACTCACGTCCCACACACACTTTACGCACTCTACTCGTATAACAACTAGAGAGGGCCATTTGCGTTTTCATGTCGGCCACCGTAGCAATCCTACACGCTTGACACACGGAAAAAGTTGTCTTTGGTTGTGATCTGCAACCCCCCCACTAGATACCGTCAGATCCTACACACTGTTCCTTTAACCACCCTGTCTTCAGAGTATGAGATAAAATGGGCCCTTTTTAAACAATTTTTAAGGGGTAGGACAGCGAGTGGGATAGATTGTAGTCACAGTTTATGTAATCAGATTACATCAATAATGTTAAACTGAAGATATTTTGATAGGAAATTACTGTTTAGACACCGTTTCACTGTTTGTCACGTCTTCCCCCTCTCCCTCTGAGTGTTTACTGATGTTTTCTTTTTTTTACTTTTTAATTTCATCATCCACGGGCCCCCAAAAGTCAACTTCCATCCACCCTCAGCCTCTCCTGCTAATATTTGTTTTTCTCAATACTGCAGTCATTATTTTATTCTTCTTCCACCCTCACTGCTCCCTTCTTCCCCAAGATGAAAAAATGGTAAATAAAGGCAAGATTTCATCATTCTCAACACAATATAGACCTACAGATACTTTGGAGAATATGTGTGTGTGTGTTTATGTATGCGTGCATGTGCATGCCTCCTCCAACTGGGACGATGAGGCGATTATATCATCATTATTAGTTAAGGCTTTAAATTTACATTTCATTATGTGTGAGCATAAATACACAACTATAACTAGCTGTGTATAAATATGAGCTTTATATGTGAGTTTGCGTAGGTGGCACATGTTAGGCATTTACACTGTGTGTGTGTGTGTGTGCGTATGCGTGCACACGCGTGTTACGGCGTGTTTGCGTGAGCTCTATGAGCGCTAACCAAGTGGAAATGACAGTAATTAACTAAATGAGCTACATCTGCACCTGAGGGGGAGAGAGAGGCGGAGAGAGAGAGAGAGACATAGAAAATATGAAGCCTCTTCTGTAAGAGAAAGAAAGGGAAGTGAAAGGGTGTACAAAGAGAAGGGGGGTATGAGAAGGATGGTTTTCAAGGATGACTATTACAAGGGTATATGTGAAGAGACGTAAAAAATGAGACTGAGACGGAGTTTCATCCAGCTGCCATGCTGTTTTTACATCTCCCATTTACCAAGTTTCCTCCTTGCCCTCATGAACCACAGGTGAGGAGAGGCCTGCAGGCGCTATAACCCAGAGGGAGTCAGTCCCCCTCCCCATGTAAGCAGAACTACAGGAGCCCCAAGCTCCAGGCCTCACCGATTAACAAAAGCTTAACGTATCACAGCCTTAAGTGACCTGGAAAAAAACTTGTCAAATGGAAATAATTCCTCCTACAGTGCTGTAATTTTTTTTTTTTTTTTTTTATCTTTCCTGACATGGCAGTCTATGGATTCAAGTGTAGATGTCAGTACTGGAATGCAACAGGCATTACTTTTTAATGTTAAATCCAGCAGACACCCCTGTGAACGTCAGGTTACACCATGCTGCTTCAAAGGCCGGCTGTTTCTTTCCTTTTGATGCTCTGCTGATACTGTTGAGATTAAACTCCTTTTATCACGCACACATGATAATTAAAAGTTTAAAAAGTTAGACAGTCGGAAACTAAAATGCTGGTACACAAAATAACCTTGTGTACTGATGTTACTATAAGCTGAAACATAATAAAATACACAGAAAAGAAGATACAGTATGCATACAATACAGCTAGGGCTGGGCGATATGGCCTAAAAATAATATTGCAATATTTTTAGGCTATATCGCGCTACACGATATATATCGCGATATTTTCAAATATCCTCTAAGCACTTCATAAATGTAAAGAGGCGGATGGAGCGGCTTTCACAAACGCAGACTGCCGCTTGCAATGGCATTTATAAACGCCAACTGGCGATATAAAACTATATTAAAACATCAAACGGGAGGGAAAAGGAGTTTTGTTTACTTTAGTGTTCTTTTTTGCTGTGGTGGTGAAAACGTTTCCAGCGGTAACACTGCTGCTCCTGCTTTGCAGCGATCCGGCCGAAAACCCAAACAGACGGCTTGTTTCTTCCTCTCAGCGGCTTCTCTGGTTCACTGTGCTGTTTGTTACAGCGCCAACACAGCGGCGTAATGCCGTTAATGCAGTTACAAATGACAAAAATCCATCAAGTGCAATGCCTGTTAGAAAATAGTGTTTTCCATGAAGACACTCGTCAGAGTTTTGTCGCGAGCTGGAGGCGGGGCGAAATTTAACGCAGGCGGCCGCCTCGTGATTCTGGATGCAGGTAAAACCCTGCACCCACTCGCCCAGGAGAGAGGTCTGGATGGGGGCGGAGTCTGTGACGTATGTGTGTGTGAGAGGGAGCTGTAGGAGAGAGGGAGAGAAGGAGATGCCAAAGCGAGTCTCATGCCGGTGGGATGGCTTAAAAACATTACCTGACAATTTGTAGTCGATGTTCACGATATAGTCATTTTATATACCGCGCGTGGGACAAGCCGCGATACATCGACTATATTCAATGTATCGCCCACCCCTACAATACAGTATGCTTTAGGTTACACCATGCAGCTTCAGAGGCCAGTATTAATGTTAATAGTTCAGCTGTTTCTTACCTTTTGATGAGCTGCACTGCTGATACAGTTGAGATTAAAGTCCTTTTTATCATAAACACATAATCATTAAAATTTTTTTTTGTACACAGAGTAAGAAACTAACATGCTGCTACACAAAATAACCTTGATGTTGGCATCTGCATAAGCTGCAACATATTAAAATACACAGAAAGAGGTTACAGTATGCATACAATACAGAATGCTTCTCTGCTTTAGGCTGCATCAAGCAGCTCCAGAGGTGAATGCTGAGCTTCTGTAGTTTTTTTTTGTACTCTTAGTAATCTTTCCTGCTGTTACATTTGAGATTAAGCTTACTTTGTAAAATGCAGGTGCAGCACAAGAGGAAAAATAACAAGAGCCCTTAATGAATAATTGACCTTGCAGCAATATTCAATCATGATGGTGCAACATAGTGTAACACTGGAGGAGAGGAAATAGGGCTGTGTATTGGCAAGAATCTGGCGATACGATACGCATCATGATACAGGGGTTACGATTCAATATATTGCAATATATTGCGACACTGTAAGCAAGGAGGTACAGTATATTGTAATTTTGTAAATCTAATTTTAGGAAAGAACACTGCCACATGCAAAAAATCTGAGTAAAAAAGTGCACTTTTTTTATGCAATCAGGACAGTGGGATCTGCACTTGCATTTCACAGCTCCTGTAACATCAAACATCATAGCACTACTTTTTGTGCAATCTGAGCAACTGTCTGCTACAAATCTTTGCATGTAAACTATTAATTAAAAATCAATTGTGTTTTTGGGAATCGATACATTATCACAAAATCTATACAATATCCCGATACTCAAGTATATCAATATTTTCTTACACCCCAAGGAGGATATTATTTCACCTTTCTGTTACTCGTGTCTACACGGGGGGCAGAGTGCGAGAAGCATGTTAGAGTGAATATCGAATGCTTGAAATGCTCATCCCTAGTGTTAAGGCTTGTTCTCATGACCACTGGTGTAGCCAAAATCACTTTGTTCTCTTCAATACTACTTCTGTACTATGGAAGTGAAGTACAGAAATGGTGCATTCAGGTGGTCATCAATACCTTGTAAAGTTGAAAATGTCTTGGTAAACACAGATTTTCTCTCAGTTTCAGTGGATAATGTTAGTGTCCTGATTGTCTGGATCCACTCCGACAAGAATACAGTGCTGCCCGGGGGAAGCACTGAATCGGTGTGATCATTTGGGGATTTTTGAGCATAGACATTTGACTAAATTAAAGATGACTATTGGCACAAATCATTATCTCTACTCTCTCTTGTAAATCCCATCAGTATAATGCTTGTCGAGGCAGTGAGGTCTAGCGGAGCAGATTAATGGTGAGGCATGAATAATGCCAACACATTTCCAGAAAAGACACTGTTTTTGCTCTCTAAAAGTAAAGGAGACAGAAGCAATAATTGAGCTCATTATTCTAAAACAAACTCCCACTCATGCTGTCTTACATGTTTCAATACTAACTTTTCAAAGTGGATCTCCTAAATTGTTGAAACAGTATGAAATATGCAGTAAGTGTTGATGGTTGTGTAATGGCTTGTCAGGTGCTGAATGAGTGTGTATTTGTGTGTTACACATGATTTATGTGCATGTACACTGGTGGAGATGGAGCCTGTTCTTTTAAAGGGGCTATAACTGATATTTTACACTAATCGTGTATCAAATGACAACCCTGGTGGCAAAAAAAATAGTTATTGCAAGTTTAAGAGAGCAAATTCTTGCAGATGTTGATTGTCAGTTTAAGAAACAGATGCAGATTGCTGATATAATGTGTGCCAGGATAGTGTGGGATTCAGACAATTACATCCACCTGTTCTGTCCTATGAGAATATGCAGCTCTCCCACATGTGTGTCTCTCTGTGTGTGTGTGTGTGTGTGTGTGTGTGTTTGTTTGTGTGTGTGTGTGAACAGTTGCAGCTGCTGTTTGGACTGCCATCAGATATATTTGTAATGTTGTAGATTAACTGGAACATTTGGAATTCATGATGCATTAATAGCTTTTTATCCTCCGCAGCTTGGTGAAGAATCATGTTTGCCATTAGTCAGTAGCAATTCTAAATGAGGTTTACACAAGCTTGTTAAGCTATAGATTTTCCATCTGTATTATTCATTTTATTTTACTTTGGAGTAAAAAGGTTACATTAACTACAATAGGTAGTAATGTAAGGCTTGTGAAATATGGACAGAAATGATAGGGGTCGGGGGAAAAAGCGATACAGCATCGTATCGCGATATTTTGCGTGGCAATATTGTATCGATACACTGACGTCAAGTATCGATCTTTTATTATATAAACTATTAACCTCTTAATTATTCCATCCTATTATGCCACTATTCTGTCTTTCAGAGGTTGTAGTGGGTCTCAGTTTTAAAGCTAGAGTGAAGATACTGGTAACATATGAAACTATAAAACCTAAGGAATCAGTTGTTACCAACCATGCCATGGTAACTTGTCGGGAAGAACTGTGGAAGTAATCTTTAAAGATCATTTATTCAATTGGTTCTGCCTTTTCCTAGTACAGTCTAAGACTGTTTTTCACAACGTCAAGAGGCTAACAGAATACTAAATAACGCTCCAAAGTTACGCTAAATTTTGGCGAGGAAAAACTGGCATGGCCATTTTTAGAGGCCATGAAGGAGAGGAAATAGGGCTGCTCTTGACCTCAATATTTGTGAATAAAAACTCAGTTTCACAGAGTGAAAACTGTATCTTATTAGTAGGGATGCTCCGATCCAACTTTTTCAGTCCTGATAGCGATACCTGCTTTGGGTATCGGTCGATACCGAGTACCGATCTGATACCAGTGTTTAATTAATGAGCTGTATGCTTCACTGCGTGGAAGTGACTGGGATCATTCTTTTATGTGTAAGGCAACATCAAGCTTGACTTAAACATTGCTTTTTTAACTTTGTAAAACAAAATGTAAAAAAATAAATTCATAGATATACATTTACTGAATTATTTATTATTAAATAATAAATCGTACATTTGCAACTTGATAAAAAAACCTTTAAAATTAACAGGAATTACAACTCAAGTGTAAACCTTTTTAATGCAGCAACAAATTGGTCAAAACTTTTCATATTCCAGTATATAATATACAGCATATGTATGTATGTATACATATACAGTATATTGATATAACTAACCGTAGAACTGAATTGAATAGTTTGGCCGGATTGTCACTGATACCCCGATCCAGCTATTTGAGTCAGTATCGTCCCGATATCCGATCCGGTATCGATGCATCCCTACTTATTAGATAAAACTGATTTTGACAAACTGCATAATTGGCAGTTGAAAAAAGGTAATATATCGCAATACTCAGTATATCGCAAAATATTTAATATCGCAATAAGATCGTATTGTGACTTAAGTATGGTGATAATATTGTGTCATGGGGCCTCTGGTGATTCCCACCCCTAAAAAATGATGACCACACGTAAACCCTAACATACTGTATAAGTTATTTCGTAGTACTTTCATGCGATCACGTATCTGCTACAAACCCAGAAAGTTACTGTGGTTGACCTGACAGCTAGCTTAATGAAATAATTTAGGACTTGGCACCCGTGAGCTCAGCCTTTCAGGCAGCACCTCCTTTCAGGTTGTGTATAAATTCCGCCTTGTTAGCAGGTGATCACCATTCTAGTGGGAGTATAGACGCAGCGCTCAGTGTCACAATTCAGAGCAAAAAAGCTTTATAAACTTCACTATGACCAAGCTGGTGGATGTGTGACATTGCACAATGTTACGTTATTTTCTTTTCTGAGCTCCAACCAGCGTGTGAGTGACTGAGCGGAGTGTAAAGTGTTGCAGGAAGTGGCAAACAGACCCAACCAAACATTCCTTTTTCTTTTTCTCTTCACTCGCCATTTGTCTGCTTCAAGTGATTTTGTCCTTGTTCTTCAGTCATGTGATCCATTTGGCTCACTGAGTGGTTGAGTCAGGAATCCAGTTGTAGTAGAGTCAGTAAAGTGTGAACTCAATAGTGATTTTTTCTGTTGATTCATGTTATCTCTTGCTTGTCATGCCCCAAAAAGTGAAGAGAGTGAAGAGATGTAGGTCAGGGCAGAGTGGGAGAAGTCTGGCACCTGATAAATGTGTATAGAAATAATCTCCCTTTTGTGAATGTGTGTGTGTGTATGAGGCAGTTCATAGTGCTAGATGAGGCCAGTGTGAAGCCACATGGGTGAATGCCAGTTTTAGATCATCTTTAAATAAATAAATAGTTTAATGTGAGCAATACTAGTATAGCAGTCACACACACACACACACACACACACACACTGTTCCTTGGGTGAAATTGTACAAGAGCATACATGCAATATGCACAGATACATGAACACATACTGCACAAAAAAAAAAAAGTTAAAACCATAGCCTGTATATATAAATGGACGACATGTCTCCACTTCCTCCCACTGTACAAAAGGGAAGCAAAAATATCTCGGATAACAGGGCTGCCATCTTGAGGTTTTGATGTCATTTGGAGCCAGAGAACCCGCCCGAACCAATCACGAGTCGAGCACGACTGCAGCTTGTTAGTGTGAGACACTTAGTTACTACGATAAGAACTACCTAAAATGACAGAAACCATCTTTGGGAAAAATGTATTTGACGTGTATTTTTACTTTTTAGTTTGTCCCTTCTGCTAACATAGAGGGGGCAGGATTTATGACCTATACTGCAGCCAGCCACCAGGGGGCGATCCAAATGTTTTGGCTTCACTTTTGGGGAGCTGTCTTGTTGTCCATGTTTGTATACACTCTATGGTTAAAACACAGACGCACACACTGGAAGACACAAACTAGACGGATGCACACTGAATAGATGCAGTAACAGGGATGCCACATAGACACACACACACACACACATGCACACAGGGCAAATGAGCCAGAGCAAACATGCTACACTTCAAGCAAGACAAACACACAGCTACTACAAACACACATGAACATAAAACACAAGTAAACATCATGGCATTGCTGACAGACATCATAAAGCTGCTGAATCAACACGTACCTCATTTCATCAGAGAAATACAACACAAACACACACATTGAAATCCTCAGACATGCACTTACATTAACATGTGTATAGCATACACACAGCTACTCTGTATCTCACTGAGATATGCACACACCAACATTCCCTCGCAGCACCACAGACGTTGTGCACGCACTCACTAACACACACTGACACACATCCCCTGCAGCTCGCTGCACAGTAATACACATGCCAGCAAGCTGATGGGAGTGGAATGGCCTTACTCCATGTTTTATGTGTTGGACTCCGGCCCACTAGTTCACTTTGATTTGACCCGGCAGCTGAAATGTATCGAGAATTTATTCGTACACATTTTGAAAATTCATCTTGAGACTTTATTCCTCAGATGGCCGCCTTGGATTTTGTCTGATCAGTGCCAAGTTAGCTTGTGCTGCACAGCAAGATAAACGTTGAATATTTCATAGAGTAGCTGTGTATTGTTTTTCAACTCCTCCACAGGTACACCTGTATTTAGCTTAACTGTCTTAGGAGACATGCAGTATGTACATAGTGTGGACAGGGGAAGAAGCAAGGGTAATTGGTAGCCTTTTGTGATTCTCAGTAATAAAACCTCATTTCCCATAAACCCCTTTTTTGTCTGTAATGGCGAGAATTGCGTTACTTGTCCCAACACCTCGGCTGTTAAAGCAGTAGTACTTAAAGTTGTAAACATTTTTGGCTAAAAGATGCTGGTGCCAGGAAAACTGACTGAGCTGAAGTAACCGGGAGCACTTATTTGAATTATGCTAAAGTTTCTGTCATGACAGGAAATTTCTTCTTCTGTTTGTCTTGTTAGCAGATAGGGCTGCTAAAAAATGTTTTCATTATCGATCAATCTGTTAATCTTTTTTTGGGGATTAATTGATTAATTTAATCCATAAAATGTCAGAATAGTGACAAATGCCCATCACAAGTTCCCAGGGGCCGAGATGACATCTTCGAATTGCCTCCTCCTTCAAACAACAGTTCTGACATTGAATATACAATGATATGAAACAGAGAAAAGCAGCAGATCTGAGAAATTGAAAAGCTGGAAACAGTTAGGCCTTTTCCCTCAATGAATCAATGAATGACTTAGACAATGAATGGATCATTGGAATTGTTAAAGGTGCTCTATAAGATATCCAGAGCATTCATGTAGCAGCAAACAACTATTTGCTATGTAAAGATATAGAGGAGTAAAGTCTCTGTGCTTTGTTGACATAGCCGGGCCGGCCGTGCGTGCTTTTTAGTGCATGTTAGTGCATGTGAGTGTGCTCCACTGGCTAGCTCAAGGCCACCGCTCTGCACTGCTCTCATATGGCGGTTACAGCTGATAATGTTGTCCCGACTGACAGCGTTGTAGTGGAAACACCCACCCTCCAGTTCCCCCTCAGGTAAAACTCTTAGCTCTGTCAGCGCTGTTGCCATATTTTGCACTGTTAGTGCTGTTAGGTGCGAGCTGCCGGCTCAGCTATCGCCATGTTGAGAGCCGTCCGGAGGCAATAGAAATGCTCCCAATCTCGCATTTAGCAACGTTAAGTTTCTGTTGACTAATCCATTAATTGAGTGATTGTTTCAGTGCCTGGTTATACATTTGTCTCAGAATAAACATGGCCATGTCCTGTTGATGAAAAAATGCTATATATAGAAACTTTAATGGGAGGTAAGGGATAAAATGTCAAAAGATAAAAATTACATCTTTCAAAGAAGTGCTTGTGAGAGAAATAAAGACAGTGAAGAAAAATTACTAAAACTCAAGCAGAAAAGTATGAGACAGGCAATTAAAAAAAAATCAAACACTGAAAAAAATTGGAAAGACTGGAAGCCAACAAGGAGAAGTCAGAAAGAAAGATGTTACTGAAACTGCTTTTCTCTGTCCTCGTTTGAGTGTTTACCCCCAAATGATCTCTCCTCTTCTTGTAGTGCAAACACATCTGAACCATGAAATGTGACGCTCTGTCTTTCACTGTCCGTGGGCAGCTCTTCACAACATCACATGCTCGAGAACACCCTAAATTGTTTCTGGCTTATTGGAGAGACTCGCTCATACATTTAAAACCACACTGCTTAAGGTCATCATAAAATAATTTGTGCGCGCTGCTTCTTTTTTTTTTTCGCAAAAGCATAAATATTGAACCGAGGAGCTCTGGGTTTATCTCGCTTTATCGACCCAGCCTGACCTCTCCTCAGTCAAATTATTTCGCCATCTACCTCTGTATTATTCTAGCTGTCTTTCCTATCAGTCCTTATCGTCTCACTCTATCCGTGTTTCGCCTCTCTGCATTCCTCTCTCTTGATCTATCTGTCTGTCAAGGCGACCCTTCCTCTCTGCTACATCTCTGTTTCTATCCATCTGTCTGAATCTCTCTCTCTTCAGGCGACATGGGCCCAGTCAAATTGATCACATCACCCCATCCGTGTCCCCCTCGCAACACACAGATCTCTCTCCCCTCCTCCTTGTACACCTCTGGCTGTATAGACAAGACCATCCATCAGTCTCTCTCTTTGTCTCTCACACACATACACACAGATCTCTATTTTGACATACAAAGGCGTTCTGCACTGCTTCTGTCCACTTGTCTCTTGTATCTGTCTTTTGCATCACGTCCTTCTCTCTTTTTTTTTTTCTTTTCTGTCCATCCATCTGTCTCTGTCTGCCTCGATCCAGACACATCCCTGTCTGCTGTTTGCGTTTCCAAGACGATGCCCTAATACAGTTATGCTCCATCTCTGTCATCGTGCATGGCAACGTTCCACTGCTTCATTACCACGGCAACAGAAAACTGTCCCCTTTCATTACGGAGCTTATTAATGCCGCATGCACATATGAGCGCACGCACATACAGAGCTAAAATGGGAGGAACAACATACACGATTAGACACACACACATACACACACACAGCCATGGTTACTTGCAGAGGAAGAGAATAGATCATTGGATCCACGCACACAAACACAAATTAAAACACAGACGAATGAGTGATGCTTAGACTCTAGCATGAATATTAACTTGCTGTATAATTGCCTGGCCATATTAAACTTGGGGGCTCCTCCTCCAGTATGTTAGACATTCAACATACTGCAGGATACGCACTACTGGGTTCAACTTAACAGCATTAAGTGCACTTCACTGCCTGGCTAGGGCCTCAACAAACGATACACACTGCATGCACCGCTGAGTCTTAACTAAAGGCACTATCCGGTGCCTAACCACAAGCTAAAGCAGCCCTCACACTGCAAGCAAAACACACAAGGGCATTAGACACCTTTCTCTTCTGTTCATAAAGTACGAGATCTCATTTTTGATAATAAAAAACACATAATGTTTGTCATTGAGCATGTCCTGAACAGAAAGGATGCAATATGTGAAAAATGTAATTTGTCAATCAAAGACAACCGAGGAAAGTCACTTTCGTTTTGCTGTAATTTTGAGCTGTCAATCTTTTTATAGCTTTGTGTGAAATATCTTACAAATTAATTTCCTAAAGTAGACGTGACAAGTTTTTTAACAGATGAATTATGCAAACTAACAAAACTGGAAAAAGGTAAGTCACTGATAATTGATGCAAGTAATGTTGTCTTGAATTGACGGACACGTGTCTTTCTCGAGGAGGTGAAACTCCTTCTGGGTGTGTATTAAGTTGATGATACCACTTTTATACAACTCAGTGGTCAAGTCAGTTGTCACTTCTCCCTGTCTTGCTTGGCTGGGCAATATGAGCCCTGCCAACGGAAATTGGCTGAAAACCGTAGCAACCGAGATTACAGGTGTCAAACTACCTCAGCTGGCTGACAACTGTAACAAGCAGGCTGTCAGAGGGAGCTAAGGCTGCCTTAAATCACCCCCCTGCATCTCATTTATGAAGGGTTAGAGCGACTCCCCTTAAGGCTAAGATTGAAAAAATGCCAGGTCCGACAGGACAAACACGACGGCGAGGCTATACTAGATGTGCAACATACAGACGGGGGACAAATTAAAGCAACAACCTGAATAAATGAATGGAAAAATATTAGGACTGTCAATTAATTTAAAATATTCAGTTGCGATTAATTGCATGATTGTCCAAAGTTATCGCAATTAATCGCAAATTATTTGCACAGTTATCTGTTCAAAATGTACCTTAAAGGGAGATTTGTCAAGTATTTAATACTCTTATCAACATGGGAGTGGGCGAATATGCTTGTTTTATGCAAATGTATGTATATATTTAGTATTGGATATCAATTAACAACACACTGTCTTGTTACTGTGCTCTCTGCAAGCCAGTTTCTGTATTCATCCAAAGATCATTTGTCAATTTCAGGAGAATGTCCTTGTTAAACTGTTATGCTTATCAACAAAACTTTAAGCTGATCAGTTTAACAAATCTGCCTCCAGTATTTGGATGAGGTAGTTCATGAAAAATAAGATGTGAAAGTAAGTAGACAAAAGCCTGTTATTTCAGTGTGTCAGCTGCACATCTCATTTTCACATCGTAGCTACAGGTTTGTGAAATTTAATTAGGCTGTGGTGTGATGAGGTTCATCCAACCTTGCAAAGTGAAGCGACGTGGTTCCTTGACAAACAAGGAACACATTTTTTTCTCGCAAACTAATTACTTTACAATTTCAGAATATTCAAGTTTTTTTTTCTTGTAAAATTTGTTAGTTTTTTCTTCTAAATTTACCACTTAAATCTCAGAATTTCCAAGATTACAGTCTTAACTTTACAAGAAAAAACTTTGATATTCTCGGCGTTGTCATGCTGATGTTTTGTTTTATGCATCCAACAGTTTTCAATGCAACTGGCTGCCAATAGACCTGCACATCAGGGACAAGCTGTTCAAACAGGCCCTGATACAAAGGATAACAGCATGCGGTGAACGGTGCTCTCATTTCTTTTCAAAAAAGGTGACAGGCAGAAATAAATGTTTCTATGGTATAATCAGTTACCCGATCCATAGCGCAACCTTGAGCTAAAGCATGGCATTTGAGACTGTCGAGATAAGACATTTTCCTTCCTGAAATAAATTGTAATCGATACTGACACAGACTGATAGAACCTGTCTGCGAGAGATGAATCTATTTGCATCACATCTCTTGGTTTTTAAACAGTGATTAGTAGCAGAAAAAAAAAACTAACCGGCCAACAGCAGCAGTATGGTTTAATGAATCCCACTGCAGGGCAGGAGACTTTCCAGGTCACCGGTTGAAGAATCTGGGTCACGGACTTAAAACATTTAAGTATCCATGTGAAGAAAAATCCCAGACTGAGGCTTTAATAGTAGCTTTAGTATCACTTCCACCCCAGTGGCTGACCGGGGCTTCGTGCCCGCTTCCATTCTAACTGGATGTATTCTGCATCAGTGGATTGCCTTCATTGAGATACATCTAATATGGCTGTTGCAATGTTCCAGCCTGGATTTCAGGAGGTTTATCTCACATCCTCTCTGCTGTTCTCCTCCTCGCTCTGTGCTTGAGAAGGGACTCGCGTCATGTTTGTTTTCCAGCTGGGTGTAATTCAACATCGATAGCACTTATCTGTGCTCTGCTGATATTCCCTGGCACCGGGAAGCCAACGGGATAACCCCTCTCGTGTGGCACTTTTGGCAGGCAAACCTCAACAGCGGCTTGAGTTGATCTCAGGAAGAAGTTTGGGTACAGACCAGAAAAAAAGTGGCAGGGGAAGATTAGTCCCAGTCCCCAAGTAAATCCAGTGAAAATTAAGAAAAGTTTTTAAGCCGTGTTATTGTTTAAGTATTCCCAACGTAATGTACCACAAGGCATGTTTTAGGGTTAGTGGACTCAAAAGATGAGATGTTTGTTAGATAAACCTAAACTGCCTGACCAATCCCTTCTGCCAGGCAACAAAATTCCCAGTCCCAGCGCTAAATATTGGAAAACCTCAAATTCTGCAGTACAGTGCCTTTTTTTTTATTTCAGTCAAATGAAAGTTTTCTGCTGAGAAGTTGACATTTACAGCTGCACTGCTTTATGCCTGCCGTTGTTAATATTATATGGCAGGTGTGAAAAAATCCATGTTAGCCATGAGTTAAAATGAAAATAAAATAAGATATTGTCATTGCAGAATTATATCTCCGGTATAAAGCACAGAGCTACTAGCTTTATGATATTCATGAATTATGTTTATTATCCTGTAACAACCCATATCCTCAAATAATTTTTTTTTTGCAGCGCTTTCTCTCTCAAGCACACACATGCATACAATCTTTCTTTCCTTTGCTTTTAATGCCCTTGGTGGGTGTGTTATATGCGAATGGACATCTGGCTATAGGAAGGCATTTTAGGACAGTGAAGAGAGAAGGTGTGTGTTTGTGTTTGAGACGAGGCTGGTAGGTGGAGGCGTGGGTGCAATGTGCTAGCAGTGGCCTTGCTAGTTACCAGGGAACAGCTGGCCACGAAAAGGCATTTTAGGAAAAAATGTCAAGGTGTGCCTGTGTGTGTGTTTCTATTAACAGTGAGGGAGAGCATTTTTGCATTATTAAAGCTGCAGTTGGTAACTTTGAGCAAATATGAAGTTATTCCTATAAAGTTTGCTCCAGCCGGTGGGCGGTGCTTGGTTTTGGCTAGACTGTTTTCAACATGGCGGCCGGGTCACAAACTTTCTCATTTGACAGCTAAACAGTACACTAACGTATGTTTCTGTAAACATTTGAAGCAATAAATAGACATTACAAGAACAGAATATTGATTCATATTTGATCAGCGCTGCCTAGTTTGACCGTTTGATCGGAGTTCACGAGTTTCGTGAGCAGTGTTTGACTGCTGTTTAGAGACTGCTCGACTCTGATTGGTTATTTTCCTGCGGGCGCGGTGACATCTTGCAAATGAAAGAGCACCAGGAGGACACAGAGGATGTTTTTTTTCTCCCACAGATTATCTATATCATGCACTACTGCAAGGATATAGTGACAGTTTTATAAACAAAACTTTTGATCATATTTGCTCAAAGTTACCAACTGCAGCTTTAAGCACGAGCGTGTGTGTGCACGACATCAGACATCAGAGACAGTTCAGAAAGGAGACAAGAGTTTCTGCATTTGTGTCACATGGGTTCTCCACTGCAAGTGGCAGGTCCTGAGTCTATAAACTCCAACGGTAGAAGTGAACATGAATACAGATTATGACAGATTCTTTTGCGCAATAGTCACCAAAGTAAATATTGGACCCATTTTTCACAAGCCATATCTTCCGAACATGGTGACACTAAAATAGCATTTCTCATACAGACATATCAGGAGAAAATTAACTGTTTTCTAGACAACGTCTCTCAGCAACACACACTCCCGACACTCACTGGCAACACGATATGTCTTCTCTCTGTTGGTGCTGAACCGTCATTTTGGTGACGTTATTAGTCTAGCGTTAGCCAAACTGTGTAAAAATTTGAAGCTAATGTCAACTGACTGTCGCGAACACCCTAGCTAACTCATTTTCGTAATGCTAAATATCATAAATCCATCCACACAACGTCATAACACTTCCAAACGAGGTTGGGTGATCGGGGGGAGAGGCAACCAAGCTCATTTAGGAGACAGGAAGTGAATACCATTTCATACCATCGTTTGTTATAGCGCATCTTTGGTATACAGGACAGCCTCACCACCGGGGGAGCCCTCTGCGTCTCTTTCCTCTCTTTCTCTCTTTCTCTCTCTCTCTATCTCTCTCACACACACACACACACACACACATACACACACTGGCCTCCTCACCTCTCCACTTCCCAACGCTCATCAATCACACTCTCCATCCCTCACTCCCCGTTCTTCACATTGTAGTCCTCTTTCTCTCAGCTCTCTTCTCCACTTTCATGAAACCACTGGCACTCACACCAATCTATCTTCTGTTGTCTGGCAAAAGGAGTTGAGAGCATTGTATCCAAGACACACACATGAGCTACAGATACAAAAAGACCAAGAAACGAAAAGGGAAAATAGTGGGTGGATGGAGAGATTAACAGAGGTTGGAGACGACCAGATTTCAGTATGTAGAGATAATTAAAAACAACTCTACTTTCATTAAACACATTTTTTCTCTTGTTCGGGAATCTAGTTTGTTAACATATCATGTGCAAATATGTACAAAATGTCAGAAATATTATGAACTTTACACCCACTGACATCCAAGGTCTCTGTTTATAGCAGTGATGACAAACTTTAGTCAGTTCCAGAGAGAAAGAGAAAATACTTAGTGCTTGTGAGACAGACAGAACACTTCAATAATTGTTTGACATTAGCTGGGTATGTGTTGTTTTGGGGAAGTGCCAGACTCCCTGAGGTACACTAGCAATCAAAAATGAACATGGCAATGCAACACTGCTTCAAAATTGATGCTGTTTGCTAGAGGGCTTCTTGATTCAAAAGCAAAATAAAATGAATTTACCACAAAATTCAAATTAAATCCTCTAAAATGTAAAAAGGTTTGTAATACCGTATTAAGGAAATTCAAGATGTGGCGTTTGGTTTCATGCTTTGAAGCACCATGGAAGGCCGTCTCAGTGAAATACTGCAAAGCTACGGCCATGAAAACAGTCACCGTCATAGTCTCAGTCGGCGATATTGTTTTCTGAAAACTTTCTTCTTTGTTCACTTTCAGAGCAGTTCTTCCCCTGAAGTGTTGGACTAAGTTGGCTCTAGTGCCATGCTTTTGAATTCAGCCTGTACTTTTCTGTACACGCGTCTTCAGTAGTTAAACATGTGCTTTTTATGACTCAGTTTGTACGGTTTGTGGCCTCTTGCACGGCATTGCAATTGTCTTGTTTTGAGCTGTATTTAACAGATGGATTCTCTTTTTCTGAATTTTATGAGCTATTAAGATTGGGTTTAAGAGAAGTCCATGAACCCAGAGAGGCATGTTGAATAAATGTTTTGATTGGTCGGTTGTTTCCAGTAAACAATACCTGGCTGTCACTCTTCCCACGGATGCAGGTTAGACAGCTAAAGAGTTCTTTTAATGTTTTTTTGTATCACATTGAATACACATCTAGTAAATTGTATGGGTTAAGTGACTTTTGTCAAACGGTTAGATTGTGTTCATCATTTTTCTAAGAGGCTGGCTGATGTTGATTTTAATCCAGAGGTATTCGAGTCAGCTCCAATATTGCTCCCATGCGCATTGGAAAATGTTTTTGTTTTTTTAAACCTTTATTTCTTATAACAAAGACGACTTGCATTTTCAAGGGCATTTACCAACAAATCCACATCAAGAGACGGGCCCCTGATTTCTCTCTCTAAAGACAGCTTACAAGTACATAACATGTACAAAAGGGAACACATAATAAGGAAAAGAAGAAAATGTTGATGTCGTCTTCGCGCAGCATCCTGCTGTCTTGTTGGGCTTTTGACACACGTGCCCTTATGTGTCCAATATTTATGTGACCTTCACATTTTTCTGATGGCATAACTTTTAGTCTGATACCTACGAGTATCAACTATTTTCCCACCACCGTCCTGGTCTAGTCAGTTAGTTAATTACACCGTGGAGAAAATTACCTTGATTATGTCACAGTGATGTCATCAGAGTTATCTCAACATGGACACGGAAACTACAAATGTATACTGAAATCCTGTGTTACATACTGAGCGCATGAGTGTGAAAGATGTGGACATTACCAGACATGAATGGTTGAACAAAAATATGCTATTGAGTTGCATTATGGGAAATGTAGGACGCAGGGTTTTTTAGAGCTTAACCATACACGGACTAAAAGTCAGGATACCTCGACCTTTGCTACTTCGATTTGTCAATCGATTAAAATATTTAATCACAAATTAATCACACATTTTTAAAGGGAGATTTGTCAAGTATTTAATACTCTTATCAACATGGGTGTGGGCAAATATGCTGCTTTATGCAAATGTATGTATATATTAATTACTGTAAATCAATTAACAACACAAAACAATGACATATATTGTCCAGAAACCCTCACAGGTACTGCATTTAGCATAAAAAATATGCTCAAATAATAACATGGCAAACTCAAGCCCAACAGGCAACAACAGCTGTCAGTGTGTCAGTGTGCTGACTTGACTATGACTTGCCCCAAACTACATGTGATTATCATAAAGTGGGCATGTCTGTAAAGGGGAGACTCGTGGGTACACATAGAACCCATTTTCATTCACATATCTTGAGGTCAGAGGTCAAGGGACCCCTTTGAAAATGACCATGCCAGTTTTTCCTTGCCAAACTTTTGCGTAAGTTCGCGACAAGCTAGTATGACATGGTTGGTACGAATGGATTCCTTAGATTTTCTAGCTTCATATGATGCCAGTATCTTCACTCAAGCTTTAAAACTGAACCTAAAAAAATGCAAGTTGCGTTAATGCGTTATAGAAATTATTGGCGTTAAAACAAATTTGCGTTAACGTGTTATTATCGCGTTAACTTTGAGAGCCTTAACTTTGACCATACTTTTTAAAATCTCTCTTGTGAATCCCCAAACTTTATGGAAATGCAGTAACAACTATTTACTTTAGCAGAACCTCATAATGAAGAGGTTGTACTATACCTTTTCAAACATTCTTGGGAGCAGAAAACACGTCAAGGTTTAATGTAGAGAGCTTAGTGTTTTCACTTCGTAAAATGTCCTTCAAGTGTCAGTAATCTTCTCACTATGAAGGAATCACTGTTAATGTTGATATTTTTAACCTTATTTCCTCTTAATTATCATACATGAGCCTGGGAAAAAGGATCAATTGCAAATTTTAAAGGTATTTCTTTTTTATATACAAAAATCCAGAGACATGGCTGAATGAATCTGTCGTCATTGTGTACATTCAGAAATGTTTGAGTAGGAGTGCAGGAAGAGAAGGTCGGACGCAGTGAAAAAATTGAACACACAGTTTATGATGTATAGTAAAAGTAACCCCAGCCTTCAGGTGCTTTAAATGCTCCACCATCATCTTTATAATCATACAGCAAAACAGAACAGAGGACAGAGGACTCTTTGCAATAACCTTTTCTCAAAATAAAAAGAGAACTAAGGGTATTTTTTTTTTTTTGCAATTCAAGTCGTTATATGGTTTGTCGGCACAGCAGCAGGTTGAGGCTTTTTACTGTCAGACACGGTGACGTCTGGTCATTCAACCAGAAGAGGACTGTCTGCGTCAGCCATCAAAAACCTATGTCATTTACCTTTGAGACTGTCCTGCCAAGATAAGTGACAGCATCAGTTGTTATCAGTAAATGCCCCCAAACAACATATATTTACGTTCAAGTGGCAAAGCCCTGTAGTTGATGTAGAAAATTTGTGTCTTCGGGAGCAAAGCAGGAAATAGTGTGAGGTTGTCATAGATCAGAAAATGCTTCTGTGTGTCGTCTGAAGGGAAAGTTATATAAACTATGCATGAGTTTACAGTGTTATTGTATAACACATGTCAATAGCAGTGACTGTTAACTTTCAAACATTTTGCTTATAGCTGCGTTAAGCAATTTCTGACAGCATAGGGGGCAAAAATAACTGTATCAAAGAAACGCAGTCCTCAAATTCTGTCAAATAGTTGTGACATCTCGTGCTGGAAATGTCTGCTGTAACAGGGACTGCCTTGTGCAGCACACTCACACTAACATGTGCAGACTCACACACATAATAATGACCTGCAACCTACACCTTTATTTGCTGGGTCATGATCTTAACGAGGGTGTTTAATTTACCAGAGTCAATAATAGCCTGCAACCATATGTGCTGTTGCCAGTAATTGAACACATGAGCCCACAACAAGCGTGTTTGTGTGTGAAATTCAGAGTTAAGTGCAAGCAGAAGGCATTTGTTGGCATTCAGGCCCCCCTGAGTTATCTTGAGCTAATGCAAGAAAACAGTAATGGAAAAATCTGATTTTTAATGTTGACCCTGACCTGATGGTATTTCCACATTCAGCCGGCAAATAAAATAATCAGATCTGGCTTTTTACATGTCAACAAAGGAAATACATAAATCTAGCCTATGAAAGACGGATATACCTGAATCATACCAAGGTCTTTGGCGAAAGACTTCTTCTTTTCAGAATCACACAAAACACTTGACCACAATGGCCACGTGGCTTTAACATTTTACATTTGCAGGCATTTAGCGAGTGCAAACAGTAGAAAAAGATGAATTTCTTAGATTAACAATATCGAAACTAATGGCAAGGAGCAAAAGGGTCAGAATGTTGACCAGCGTAATGTAGTATATAAAGATAGAAGCTATGATAAAACAGGGAGAAGGTGATACATAAACAGAGTTTGCAGTCTATAATAGAAGATGGGGTATGTCTACTGTTTGGACTGGAGAAACAGGAGGGATTTGGAGATACAGGGTTGTAGGACTTGGACCATTTCTTCTTTCAATTATTTCATTACTCAACTTGGTTCTCCTCCCTCTAAGCAGTCTACCCTGCAAGTTACTCTGGGAGTAACTTTTCCTTTACTGCCTTGGATGTTCCTCGACAAGATAGAGGAATATGGTTCAAATAATCTTTGCATTACTGCACATAACTAAAACTAAACAAAATTCTAAATCTAAACCATTGATTTCTTAGCGTTAGAGAAAACAAAACAAAAGGAAATGGGTTAAATATACTGACACTGCCTGGCAAATGTCTTGGTTTAATTTTTGACATTGAGTCTGCAGCCAAACTGTCTAAAAAAAAGTTTTTCACACTGTGGCCTGGAGCAATGTGTTTATTGTTACAACTGTTTAAAAGGTTGTGCAGACATGCTGTCTAAAGATTAGAATGGTTTAACAAAATTAATTGAAACCATTTGTATGCCTCAGTCTTACTCAAAAGCTATCTCCTTGTTCAGCGTGCAGCAGGACAGGTTGTGTCTGTTGTGTCAGATTTGGCCCCCACTGGTTGACACATGTTAGAACTGATTTTACAGAATATGGTTAAGCCCCTAGCTACATTTCTAACCCTCTAACCCCCTTCAAGCCAGACAGCACCCTGAGGTCTTTGGGCAGAGTCCTTCTGTCTGATCCACAGACATGACTGAAGACCAAAGGAGACCCAGTTTGAGTCAATGCACTGTGTGGAACAACCTGTACAAGCAGCTGAGGCTATAACAACAATTCACTTAAAGCCAGTTCCTAAGGCCCCGTTCAGACCTGGCATTAACATGCATCATGAGTGATCCAATCACAAGTGGACAGCTTTAAGTACGTCTATTCCATGGATGTATTAAGAGAACTGGATACAGCTTTGGAGGCGGGGCCCCGTACATTCCTATGAAATTTGCTCAGTGGCGCATGAAGCCTAAATGGCTCGACTTCCGCCTGGAAATCTTGGGCACATGGAACATGCGCAGTAGCGTCCGTCGGTCACATGACTCGGTCACGTGGTGCCAACGTCACGCCGCAGTCAAGGCTTGCGCTCCAGCCTCGGTCTTGGTCTCATTCACATGAACGGAGGAAGGGAAATAACTCTTGATTCGGCTATTAGTTCATTTTACAACATTAAAAACTTATTTTTTTAAATAAGGGCTATTTAGGTGTTCGTACTGGGAAGTTGATTGTTACAGACGTCTCTTTCCCAATGTAAGTAAAAGTATTTTTGGGCCTAATGCATCACGTGACTGACACGGAGGTTGCAGTACCGTCGTTTGACCACTACGAAAGTCGGGATCGACGACCGGCGCTCTTCCTGGGGGCTTGGTCTGTTCACACCTGGCATTAGAATGCATCTCCACATGCGTCTTGAGTGGCCACTTGTGATCTAATTTCACTTCCCCGCTCTATATGCAAATAAACACCTAGTAAACACCTGGCTAATACAGCAGACGTTGTGATATATATTACATGAATGTCCGTAGTAATATCCTACATATTTCGTGAATTCGGTTACATTTATTAACATTAAAATAAAAGTATGATAATAATGCACTTTGCGTGCCTAGCCTGTAGATATGTAGCCTATGAATTAGATATATTTTAACAAAATACAGTTGTACTGACAGGATATAGTAGTGCACAGAAGCCGTTTCCATGCTGCTGTGGCAGAGCAGCGATCATGTCTGCCTGTCTATTCACATGAGGAGCGCAGTTGACCCCGCGGATTCAAGTGGGATGTCAGTTGAGTTACACACTGCCAAGGACACATTCGTGTACCCTCTTCTATAAGAATGTGGCCATATGTGGCCCAGACCACCTCTGAATGTGGTCTCAGCGATTGGATCTCAATGCGTCTTGAGTGCGTTCACACCTGTACTTAGAGCTGTCCACTTGTGATCGGATCACTCAGGATGCATATTAATATCAGGTCTCAACAGGGCCTATGAGATTGATTTCTTATTCAGCTAGACTGAATTGGTGGGTTGCATCTTTGTCAGCTAATACATTATCAAAACCCCAAATCCTTTTATATCATTGGTAAAATTATCATTTCTACTGAGGCGTAGGCGGTTCTGTAGGAAGTTCTGTAGACCTCCAATCATCTGAAGTCTCTCAATAGGCGTGCAACTCTAGTATGCATCAGTATGTGTGTGTGTTATTGTATTTTATTCAGATGTGGAGTTTGGATAGGATAGCATGGCTGGCTGAAGTTGTACAGATGTGGATTAATAACAAGGTATCATCTCTTGAAGTGTTTCATTATTTGAGGTTCAGTGGATTTTGTCACACTTATTCTATAGGAGCATGTGTGTGTTCTCACATTAATGCCATGTTATTTATTTTTAGTGTCTGTGCTTGCACTGTAGGCGTTAGCATGTTGTGGCTGCTAATAGGAGCCGTGCTGTGTCGGGGGGGGGGAGGCAGCAACTTATTCCTCTTCAGGCAGCGATACCTGGCATTGAACCCACTGATCAGGGGTCTCACTTATACGCACAAAACGGGGTCTAAAATGTGCGTACGCCACTTCCCACGCAAAAGTTGTGATCTATAGTAATCTACAAGATTATGCACACTGACCCATGCGTACGCACATTATGGAGGCAGGGGAAATTGGCGACGCAGATGGCGAGGTGGTGAATTGAAGCCAGATTGTAGCAATTAAATGTGAGGAATCATTATAATGATGCCTCTCTCACATTTAGTTTCACTTCATGCATGGATCCACTTTATCATAAATATTCAAACCAGCAGTGTTATTTGTGCTCTTCCTAATGAACCATAGCTATTCCATAAGCACCTTTCAATTGTGAAGCCATCATATTCCCACTCGTGGTCAGTTGTGGAGCACATTGCACCTGTTGAAATCATCGTCGGTTGTGGAAATCCTATTTTACAAATCAAATAGCATTGAAGAATGGCAGAACAGAGCGTCAATAGTTTTAATAATATCTTCTAATACTGTGTATATATCACCAAATTTGATTTTAGTTTTCATAAAGCGATTGTGTGTAAAATTGCTGCAGTGAACACAACTTTATTTATTTATGGTTTATTTCATAGGGACAGATACATTGTCAAAATGAAAACAGCTACCCGATGCAAATATCAGACTGTCTCTAGTGCGCACTGTGCACCATGGAGACACCGCGGTGGCTGTCACACACACTCTGCCTCCTCCAGTCACCTCCACCTGACACATCCTCACCACCTGCACATACAGTATGGATTGCGTAAAATTAGCAACGTCTGGAAATAAAGCCAGTGACAGCTCTCACACAATCACAATCACTCCATATCCTCATTATCAGTTCTAATCATATTGCAGGCCAAGTCTGTCATGAAAAAAAAAAATAATAATAATAATATATATATATATATATATAAATTGTGTTCACCTATCAAACTTCCATTTTCAAATGATATCCAGGGTGGGGGATATTCCTGATTGTCACGATCATTTTGGCAAGTTGTGAAGCGATCAGTCTCATTGCTGTAAACATATAAATATTGCCGTGACACTCGTTATCCGTAATGCTGCATGACGTATGCACTGGCACTGCTAGAGGACTACGTGAATGGAAGAATTGAGAGGGAATGAATGTTCAGGGACCATTTCACCCACAAGCAGCTCGATTTATGTGTCAGAAAAATTCCTTTTCTTGGTCTTCCTCTCGTTAGTTGCCGTGATTCACCATAAAGAACCACTTATCAGCAGGCGTGTTTATGTGCATCAACATTCATGAGGTGCTTTACATCGACCATTTATGGTTGAATGTGGACGTGTAGAGGGCGGGATATGAGGCTGATCCACGTGCGCACAATTCCAAGTTGATTTGGGATTTATAAAAGGAAATTTTGCACTGGCAGGCGTACGTATGGTTTTATAAATCAGACAATTTTTTGGCGTACGTACATTTCCTCATTTGTGCATTTAGTGTGGATTCTACACACTGTTTTTTAAATGAGACCCCAGAGCTGTCATAGTTTTCCTTAAAATGAGTGTAACGTAATGACCTATCCCTGTGATACTCTTTATCACCTTGCTTGATACAAGCTGTCACAATATTATTTGATAGTGCACCACTGTGAGGGAAACAATAACATGCCGAACTAGAAATCTTTAAATAGATTCCTGCCATAATTCACAGTGGAAAGAATATATGAAATATATATGTTTCATTGATTGGTATTGTTTGATATGTCACAGTTCCCCGCATGTGTGGTTAGCCTACATCATCAAATATTGAGACGTACATGTAGAAGCTTGTAATATATCGTTGCCACTCTGAATAATCACGGAAAACACCAGTTGCCATATTGTACAGATAACTGGTGAAATACACTACAAACACTCATTTGCATAGTGAGTCACTGTACCTGAAAGACTCAATTTCTCCCTGATCAGGTTAGATAATCAGAACTGTACAAATCTCTTCTGTTTGATTTGACTAAAATCCAATAATCCAGGAACTGTGACGCATTAAATCACAAAATCAGACTTATCGTATAATGCAAAATATCACATAAAATGACAGAAAAAATAATATTCTGCCTGTTTGACTTGGATGCTGCTGCAACGTAGCAATTCTTATTACATTACATTCATTTAGCAGACACATTGATAAGAACCATACTAACCTTTAATGTTGGACAATAAACTAAAACTAAAGTAAATTCCATTCCTAAACTAAAACTAAAGATATTATGAATATCTTTCCTGACCTAAATTTGAAGAAAATAGTCTAATTCCACATGAACGGAGTACAATGTCTGTATACAACAACCAATGCAATCTAATTTGATTGTTTGGTTGAACCACAATTGAACTAACCATCAGCCCAAAATCTAATCTAGAACATTTTACTGTAATTAATCCAGACAAATGTATGCAAAGTAAGCCAGCAGGAGAAAGGAAATGTCATCTACTGATATATTCATTTATCATCATCAGTATGATGAAAATTCATCCAAACAGCTTTTAGATCATACCGCCCAGCGCTAGAAACCAACCACACTTCACATACTTACCACAGGAAAAGTATGCAGCAATGGTTATGCCAGTCTTTTACTATGACCTTAAGTCAACACCACCATAAAAATTAGGTCAGTGCGAGCCTAATTAAAATGCCCCACTTCCCTTTAAACGTAGCAGAATGCAATTATAAAACAAACATGTGTAAAGGGCAGACAGATTAATATTTACTGTAATGTCCCATTAAAGGAAAATGTGTTGCGGTCAGACAATAATATGCTGCCTTTTAGATGAAATTCCCATTAAAGTGGGCTAAAAGTGTCTGTCTTCATCCCCAGTTCTTTATAAGGGAGCGATAAAGCTGGAACCAAGAAATTGCATTAATGATGACCAACCATTACAGTCCAATATCTCTTTTCTGAAAACACAAGTGACCTTTTTTGTCCATGTGAGTACTTTCAGTGAAGTGTTGTATGTCACCAATCTGTGATGATGATGATGATGATACGTTCTTGGAGGTATTTTGTGATGAAGTGTTGTAATTTACGGTTATTTTTGGAACCACTTGAGCCTCACCTGCTTGCACTTAAGTTCTTGATTTCCCCGGGATGACTTGTGACAGCTCTCAAAGAACGGTTCTGAACTCCTTCTATCCAGCTGTGGATGAATAGTACAGTGATAGCTTGAGTTTTTCCAGTCTAACTAAAAAGTTGCAGCGCTCATAACTCATAACTCATACATAATACTGAAGCTCTCGATTGTTGAATATCTGTATAAAAAGAAGAATATGGAAAAAGAAGACCTTGTGCTGTGATAGTGAGGTAATAACACCAAAACCAGACATTCACAATAGATGTTTTTCACAGCTGAAAAATGTTCTGATGAGAAACACAATTTTCGCTGAATATGTGGACACATTATGCCGTCAATGGAAGGACGGTCAACCACAGACATATTATTCTTTAGTCACAGTATGTCAGTGTGGATTTTTCCTTCACATTATGTCGTTAAGAGAGTGCTTTAGACATAACCATGTTTTCAAAGGTCACATACAAAATCAAATAGTTTTTCATCATTACTACCTTCTCCCGTCTCATCCTCCTCTCTGTTTTGGCATCATTAGCCACAAATATTGAGTGTTGGTTCTCAGATGCAGGGTCCGGTGGAAGGGAGGCACTATTGTTTTGTCCAACCAACAGTTCAACGATATTCAGTACTATCATATATACAAAAAAATCTGTAAATCCTCAAACATTTTTCTTTGGAATAAATTAGCTGATTATGAATTAATTGGCAACCATTTTGATAACTAATCATTTGTTGCTTGATTACTTAATAAATTGCTACAGCTACAATCTTAAGAAGTGTGACAGGCTCAGGCTGGTTACGCAACGTTAGTGTCAGCACTTTACATCTCTGTTCTGTCACCACTGCCCTCCATAATTACTATCACTATAGCTCAACCTACGATTCAGTTCTCATCATAGTTTTTGTTTGTGTTGTCAGATAACTGCACACATATAAAAAAGTGATTTGATTGCAGCTAAACAATGAATGAATATGAGATGATGTCATTTAAGATATATTCACATACAGATGAATGCTAGTATACGACAAGGATGGGTAGGTAGAGGGAGCTGAATTGGTGGAAGCAGCAACCCTGTCTCCTACAAAATGACTTTCCCATTCATCTAAACTGCATTCTCAAATACGTTTTGAGGGAAACATATTTTCTCCCAGATTACAGTCTTAGAATTAAACAGTTTTAAACACGTGGTTAATGTTGTAAACAAAACAAAAAACTCAACAAGTTAACGTTGACTTTTACTATCACACAGAAGGAAACCTGGGGGAAAGTCCTGTGTGTTTTTTGACCCATCCACCCTACCTCCCACATGCCCATAGTGGACATTCTCGCTTGTTATTCTCTGAATTATACCACGTAACTTTTAATAACGTTATTATTCCACATAACTTTCATTCACTCAATATACTGCGCCACAGGCTCTGCACGTCGCTTGTTATACGTCACTTGCTGCGGCCTTCTGTGGGCTATTTGTGGTGCGTCAAAGACAAACGTAATCCGTGACAAAATAAGTTTCCCTGCAAACATAATTGAGATTGCAGTTTAGTTGTATGGTAGGGGTAATTTTTAGGAGAAAGAGCTAAACGCAGGCAGTGGAGTCGCAATCAAGTTGTAGAGCTCACCATGGTGTGTGTAGACAGATTGAGCATCAAAATGTTTTAACTGGTATGTAGAACATTTGAGTAGGAAATGTTGTCCGTACCATGAGGCACCATTCATTCAAAACACCATTTTTGGCTGTCATAAATTCCAGTTTACAGAAGACAGTGGAATAGTGTTTTCAGTTGTAGCTTCCAGGCCTTTTAAGTCTGATCTTGTAGAGTTGGGATTGTAGAAGGTAATATTTGCCCCATGTGGAGCTCTCAGGCTGCCAGCACGAAGTGTGACTTCTCACATGGCTCAGCCTGGATTACCAGGTGTGACTCAACGCTACCGTGCATCACTTGTTTTAACGCAGATAAAGACGACGTCTGTGCTCGACTTTAGTAATCACATACGCAAGTGACTTTCAACCCTGAACATAATGCTATTTTCCTGTCACTTGCCGGACAGAAGGTGCACCGACGTTTATGTGCGTAAGAGGGAAGATGAGTTATAAAGAGTCCGCTCGGACTGTTTGTTCTTTTGGAACAACATACGCTTTTGTCCTGAACACGCCTGTTGCCACGGCAACAGTGCAATATTCTGACACCAAGGTGGAGAACGTATATGCACAAAAAATGCATCTGATGATCGGCACTCTGTCTCTGACGTACATGAATAAAAAAATGAGTGATTTCGCTCTCCTTCTTTGATCCTCTCCCTCTGTTTGCTTTCTAATTCCTTAATTCCTGTCTCGGCTGTGTGTCGCAGTCTGAGCCGCTCTCCTCTCCTCTCTGTTCGCTCGCTCTGCCTCTTGTCGCATTGAATCCTCCCTGTCTGGCTGTGTGTGTGTGTCTCTGTTTCTGCTCTTCAGCTTCCCTCTTATATTTGCTGCAGTGCTTTGATTCGAGCTGGAACGCTTTAAGCTCACAGTGGCAAGGAGAGGTCACACTTTTCAGACACGCACACACTCAAACACACAGGAACACACACTTTCAAGCCTCTGTTGTGTTAAAAGAAGGAACAAAGTGCATCAGCTGTGTACGCATGTGTGTGTTTTTGCCCTTTCTGAGACCCGGGGCTAAACCAGTTCTGTGGAGCAGTTTCACTACTTAATGAGATGTCTCATCACATACACACATGCAGTATAAACACTCTTTACTTCTCTCTTCCATCCCCGTCTTTCTCTCACACGCGGACACACATACCTGCTTCTGCAGGTGTCAGTCGCTGTAGCATCAAAAGGGCTTGAGATAGGCTCTGTAGGGCTGATAAGAAATGACCCATGTCCTGGCTACAGCTACTGGCCATCATTTGATGCATTCATTAGAAATTGAATTTGTCAGTGTGGTCAGCACGCAGCATTGATCTGTCCGGTTAATTGATGTGTGAATTGTTCACTCATCACTCATAAGGTTGCCCATGGCTTCGTGATGCGCTGCTGTGCTGCTGCTAATAGTGGTTAATGATGAAGATGAGTCTGGTGGAGTGAAGTACAGGCAGATAGTTTCCAGTTACTCACTTCCCGTATTTCCCATGTTTATAAATAGGGATGTACCGATCCGACTTTTTCAGTCCCGATACCGATTGAGATACCTGGGCTTTGGGTATCGGCCGATACCGAGTACCGATCCAATACCAGTGTTTAATTGATGAGTTGTATGCCTCACTGTGTGGAAGTGACTAGGGTCATTCTTTTATGTGTAACAACAACATCAGGCTGGACTTAAACATTGCTTTCCTGACTTTGTAAAACAAAATGTAACAAATAAATACTTGGATATAAATTTACTGAATTGTTATTTAGTACACCAGCAAACCTTTTTAATGCAGCAACAATGTGGTCCAAACTTAAACAGGAATTCAAATTCTAGTCTATAATGCATATAGTATATAAACACAGAATTGAACTGAATAGATCGGCCCCATTGTCACCCGATCCAGCTATTAGAGTCAGTATCGGCCCGATATCCGATCCAGCATCGGTATCGGTGCGTCCCTGTTTATAACTCAGCATCCCAAACGTTCGGCGGCGTGCGCCTCTGCGAGTTACGAGATCATCACATCAAGAAACTGAGCAGAGCCAAATGTCGGCGTTAACACGAGATGCGCCGTCAGGGACGTTTCTGTGTAGACATGCAGGGTGGGAGGTTTTACTGCCATGCAAGCCCCTGGTCTCTGATTCTCAGACAGGTGGAAAATTGTCCCAACCAGCAATCTTTGAACAGGCAGTAATGGAAAAGAAATAGAGACGGCAGTGGACCACACCTGCAGAGCGAGTGCTCAAAATCCCTCATTTGAAAGTGATGTGCGTTTGACGCCGTGTTGCTGTTTCACCGGGTGTTTTTTGACGTCGTAGCATTTCATTTCATTCCTGCTTGTACTCCATGATTATCAGTTTCTATCTATGCTTTTTAAACATCTGACTATTGCATTTGCTCGGCGCTACTTAGCATCCATTTCACGTCTCTGGCTTATTTTCAGCGATTACAATCATTCAGATGATATCTGAATCATTTTTCATGGAGAGTCCAGAAAAAGCAGTGAATTGGTGCAGCGCCTGTGTCTGGATGGATCAGATCCTGGTTGTGCTGATTGACGGGAAGCTTAGAGAGGGACAGTCCATCCCGTCTGTCTGAGACACTATGTAGACCGTCCTCCTCGCCTATTCTCTCTTTATTCAGACAGGAGGATTACAGCAAAGAAAGCAGCAAAGCAAGCAGTGAAGGGATTATCGAACAGCAGCAAAGGGATTAGAGGGGAAAGTTGCACCTCAATAGTGCAGAGGACCCCTGTGGCCCATGTAAGAGACTCATGCAGGGGTTAGAAAAAGTTGGCTCCTTGGCCAGCTGCTGCAGCACAGCTCTGCCAAAATCCCACAGAGCTTCTTCAGTAGGTGTTTGACACGCACAGTTGCCAAGACTTCACGGCTCTCCCCAGTGGGTATTTGCTGTTCATTTGGACAGTGGAAATGCAGACAAATGGATGAGCAAAGAGAAAGCCACAAAGGGGATTTGAACTCTGGCACTCACTTATGGATTAGAGGTAGCAGTTATTAAACAGTTTCAGTCTGGGTTCCAAATGAGAAATTTGGTCTGTGACCTCTGGACCCAGGGAAATGAACACATTTGCTTCTCTTGTGATGTTGAGACGCCATTAAAGCAGTTCCTTGACCTATTTCGAGGCAAAGAGTCCGTTGAAGGAGGCTTCAGAGAAGTCATGTTTTTATCTGGCAGTGGCCAAGTCTTGACACAAAACACTGCAGCTTTTCTCTGAGTCGCTGACTGGATGTCTGTCACCTTCAGACAGCACTGTGATATAATTAAAGGCAAGGTAATGTGCTATAAAAGGTAGCAATGCTCCGGTTAAAAAACAGAAAAAGCCCATTAAAAATGCCTCTGGGAAGTCACACTGATTTTGTGAATCAGTTACTAATCAGTTAAATTTGTAATCAATTATCCAATGTGTTGATTAGTTTGTCATTTATCAAACAACAAGGCCAAAACTCTCAAATGTTATTGCTTTTCTCTGAATTTAAAATTAGATAAAGCAAATGATCAGTCAATTAATTGATCAGTTGATTGACAATCAAAACAAATGCAGATTTTTTCTTTTTTTTGGTCAGCTGTTAAAGCTATTTTTCAAGCCAGAAAACCTCTAATTCCAGTTTGTCAACTGTTGAAATGTGCTACTTTTTGTCTAATGTGATAGTGTACTAAATATATTTAGGTGTTGGGCTTTTGATGAGCATTTTGATATCAACATTTTTCACTTTTTCCTGACATATTTTAGACTAAATGAATAATTGATGAAGAAAATAATTTCCACATTATTTGATAATTAAAATAATCATTAGTTACAAGTAGGCTGCCCCCTCCTAGTCAAGTAGTCGAATAATCGGTCGTTTTGGTCTTAGTCGACTAAGATTTCTTTAGTCGATTAAATGTTTTTGATGCTTTTTCATGCCAAAAGACTTATTTCTAAGAAACTTATGAGCACATTTCTGGTAAAACTCAGTTTCACAGATTTGATTAAATCAACTAATCGATGTGTTAGTCGACTAAGAATTAGGGCTGGGCGAAATGGAGAAATCAAATATAATATTTTTGACCAAATACCTCTATCGATATTGCAACAATATTGTAGGATTGACCATTGGTGCTTTTACATAGTATTTACACAATGAGAGTTTTGATAATTATCAGTAATGTGGACATAATGGCTAAGTGAGTAAAGGCAAATATTAGAACAGCTAGAACAGTTTTATAAGTTCCGAAAATTACATCACTTTACTACTGTAATGCAGCCTTTAAAACCAGGAAAAGACAACACACTGCCATATTACGATATCCAAAATCTGAGATGATATGTAGTCTCATATCAAGATATCAAGATATCAAGATATCAATATATTGCCCAACCCTAGGTCGAGGACAGCCCTAGTTACAAGCCTGCATTGAGCATTTTGGGTTCTGGACTGTCAATTTGAAGATGCCACTTTGGGCTATAGGAAATTGCGATTATTTTTTATTATCAAATACATTTTATAATCTGAAAAGATGAATCCATCATCATCATTCAAAAACAAAAACAACAACAACAGATGAATCAATAGTGGAAATAACTGTTAGTTGCAAACCTTGTTTCGAGGTTGAAAATGCATTCAACTTGTTTTGTAAGGCCACACAATGTGCGAGAAATGTTGAATTAAACAAAACAGTTTGTTTACAATGAAAGCTCCACAGGGTCCCTTTAACAAGAGCAGGTGCCGTCATTAAGCTGCTAAGCACCCGATTATGTACAGCAAAAGGTGATTACTGATGCCTATAGTGGACCAAACGGGATACAGCTACGGTACATTATAGGATGGCGTAGCCTTGTTTGAAAAACAATTCCAGTTTGTTACTTTTTAATATTTTAAGTAAATGATGGAAGTGATGGAATTAAACAATCCGATTTTCTCACAATATGACATACTTGATATCTCCATCACCATGGGAACAGACTAATCAGGCCTTCCATGTGATCATTACTACTGCACAAATTTTCAACTGAAACACAAATTGTTGCTTCGACCACAAGGAAGCCACCAGAGGCCTCATTAAGAGAGAACTTAGGACTCTCTTGTTGTTAAGTGCGTGTTTATTTCACACCGATCATCAATAGTCTGCATCTTGCCCACAGCGTGACAGCATGTGAAAGCCACAGGAAACCATTCATAGATGTGTGCTTGGATTTAATATTTCACTTAACTCTTAAGTAATAATTGAAGCGAGGGCACCCCAATAAGTTGAACAAAGATTATTTTTCATAAAACTGTTGAGTTGAGGCACTTGAAAAATGTAAGTCAGAACAAGAAACTGTGTGACATTTGCTGTCTTTGTGTGAAAAATCTGATATTCAGTATTACGATTGAAAAGCACAAACCGAAGAAAACATCAGGAGGGTGATTTGTGGAAATGGCCTTGATAATCTCCACCAGAAAGGTACCTTTTGGATATAATTCTGGTTTCCACTAAACTAAAATTTCTTTCTTGCTTCTAAAAATTATGACTTTAGTGACATACGCCACCATCAGTTTTGTTTTCAGTGAGATCAGCAAACCAATCAAGGTCATAGCAGGCAGACTGTTATCTTCCACTTCTCTATTCACATATGCAAATTTGATTGTGTTGTTATTAATCAAAGCCGTCACTCAAGTCAACTGACAAGTGGGTCATAACATCCGTCGTGCCACACGGTTGCCCCTGCGATTTAATCTGATGACAATTATGTATCGAGCTATTCTTTCAGCCTGGCACCGTAGCGACTTTTCCTCTCTGGACACTTCCAGTTAACCCAGTTTACAAAGTGGTTTACACCTGGTTCTGTTTTATATATCGCAGTCATTGTGGAGCTGGGCGCACATGCACGAGCCTCGTTTGACCCGGTAGTTGTGCCCACTTGCTTTATTGTGAATTCTACTATGGCGAAGGCAAGACCTATGGAAGAGAAATATGCTAGTAATGGCATATTGGTTTTATGTAAATATGTGTGGATATAATTTATATTATAGGTTCTACAGTGGCTAAATAACTCTCGTTTGGTCTGTAGCCATTTCCTTCCAGCATTGTAATAACTTGAATAATTCTGGACCATATTACACACAACATGCCATGTTGGTAGACATAAATAATAAGTGAAGGTACCCAGTGTCAGCTGTGCGTAAATTACGCATATATCAGAACAAAGTCACATCCACTCCTCTCCAATAAGATCTTCTACCACTCAAGGGACGACATTTTGTCTGATGTCATATCAAATTTGATTAAATTGTTATATTAAACTTTATTGTCATTGCATAAATTACAGGTACTGAGACAGCAAACTGCAGTATGTACAGTGTATATACATGTGCTATGAATACACTAGATTTATAGAGTATGAGCAGTATGAGCAGTATTAACAGTGTGTATGTTTGCTGTCACAGAGGTGCAGACTTCAGCAAGGTGTCAGCTGAGGAGAGAAAGCTGTTCTTGAGCCTGCTGGTCCTGGAATGGAGATCCTGTGGCACCGAGCAGAGGGCAAGCAGTCTGTGAGGGGGTGAGTTTTACTTTCACGGCTTTTTTTTCGACATACTATAGTATAGCTTTTTTTTATTTTTCCGATATAAACTCGGAAAAAAAAGTTTGGAAACTTGTGTTTGGTGGATTATTTCTCTGTTGTTATAATGCTAATGGTCATTGTATTTTACATGGTTGGAAAGCCTGTTTATTTACCTTCACAATGATGTCCAACTTGTAAGGATCATGCATTTGTGGGATGAG
>CAKAKR010069560.1:0-36923 GCA_916700685.1 Adelosebastes latens | reverse complement strand
TTGCCAAAATGCTCTGCCAATGGTAAACAGTGTATTCTCCTGTTGGTATTGACTCTTGTTTTGAGTTGTTTGGTGGATTGGATGATTGAACTCTCTTTCAGTAACAAGGAACAAACAAGACATATTGGCTATTTTACATTTTATTTTTTTTATTTTTAACTTTGTTGACGGAGCATTTTGACAAATTTTTCTTGGGCACTACCCATATAATCAGCTGTGCTGCTCATACCACAAATGCATGACCCTTACAAGTTGGACATCATTGTGAAGGTAAATAAACAGGCTTTCCAACGATGTAAAATACAATGCCAATTAGCATTGGAACAACAGAGAAATAATCCACCAAACACAAGTTTCCAAACTTTTTTCCCCAGACTTTACTACTATGACTCTTTTTCGAAAAATAAAGTCATATCACAGTATGTTGAAAAAATAGAAATAGTCATAGTTTAGTATTTACATTTTTTTTTTAAAAGTCTTAGTATAGTATGTTGAAAGAAAGCCATGTTCTATACTAGAACTTTAAAAGTAAAACTCACCCCCTCACAGACTGCCTGCCCTCCCTCTGCTAGGTGCCACAGGATCTCCATTCCAGGACCAGCAGGCTCAAGAACAGCTTTCTCTCCTCAGCCGACACCTTGCTGAAGTCTGCACCTCTGTGACAGCAAACATACACACTGTTAATACTGTTCATACTGCTCATACTCTATATATCTAGTGTATTCATAGCACTTACTGTTTATTCTACATACAATATTTTAATCAGTTTTTACACTGTACGTACATGCATTTCTTTGTCTCAGTACCTGTACAAATAATAAAGTTTAATATGACGATTTTTTATGGCATACCTATGTCGAAAAAATGTCATAATACAGTTTGTCGAAAGTCATACTACAGTATGTGGAAAAAGAGTCATAGTATGTCAAAAAAATACAAAGGCATACAGTATGTTGAAGAAAAGCCATAGTATATTATGTCGAAAAAAGTCAAAGTATAGTATGACGGAAAACTAAAAAAGTCATATTATAGTATGTCGAGAAAAAAGGCCATAGTATATTATGTAGAAAAATTAAAAAAGTCATAGTACAGAAAATAATATAAAAAACTCATAGTATAGTATGTCGAAAGAAAGCCATGTTCTATACTAGAACAGTGAAAGTAAAACTCACCCCGTTACAGACTGCTTGCCCTCCTGTCCTCTGTTAGGTGCCACAGGAACTCCATTCCAGGACCAGCAGGCTCAAGAACAGCTTTCTCTCCTCAGCTGACACCTTGCTGAAGTCTGCACCTCTGTGACAGCAAACATACACACTGTTAATACTGTTCATATTGCTCATACTCTATATATCTAGTGTATTCATAGCACTTACTGTTTATTCTACATACAATATTTTAATCAGTTTCTACACTGTACATACATGCATTTATTTGTCTCAGTACCTGTACTTTTATTTGTACAATGACAATAAAGTTTAATATAACAATTTAATCTAATTACATTTTTCATGACATAATATGACTTTGTATGACAATTTTTTATGGCATACTAGACTATGACATATTTTTCGACATACTATACTATGTCAAAAAAAGTCATAGTTCAGTTCGTCGAAAAAGAGTCATACTACAGCATGCGGAAAAAAAGTCATAGTAGTATGTGGAAAAAATATAAAAAGTCAGAGTATAGTATGTGGAAAAAATATAAAAAGTCAGAGTATAGTATGTTGAAAAAATAAAAAGTCGTACTATAGTATGTTGAAGAAGAGTCATAGTATAGTATGTAAAAAATAAAAAAAGTAATATTACAGCATGTCGAAGAAAAGCCACAGTATAGTATGTACATTTTTTTTTTAAAAGTCATAGTATAGTATGTCAAAAAATAAAAAAGTCATAGTATAGTATGTCGAAAAAGAGTCATAATATAGTATGTCTAAGAAATTCCACGGTATAGTATGTAAAAAATGTTTTAAAAAAGTCCTAGTATTTAAAAAAAGGCCATAGTATAGTATGTCGAAAAAATAAAAAAAAGTCATAGTATAGTATGACGAAAAAGAGTCAGAGTATGTCAAAAATAATTAATTCATAGTATACCATGTCGAAAAAATAAAAAAGGCATAGTACAGTATGTCGAAAAAGAATCAATGTATGTCAACAAAATAAAAAAGTCATAGCATAGTATGTTGAAAAAAACTAATAGTATCGTATGTCGAAAAAAAAAAGTCATCGTATAGTATGTAAAAAAAAGTCATAGTATATTATGTCGAAAAAATACAAAGGCCTACATAGTATGTCAAAGAGAAGCCATAGTATAGTATGTCGAAAAAAAATGAAAAAAAAGTCATACCATAGTATGTCGAAAAAAGTCCTAGTATAGTATGTTGAAAAAATAAAGTCATAGTATGTTAAAAAAAAACATAGTATATGTTGAAAAAATAAAAAAGTCATACTATAGTATGTCGAAGAAAAGTCATAGTATATTATGTCGAAAAAAAAAAAAAAATCATAGAATAGTATGTCGAAAAAAGTCCTAGTATAGTATGTTGAAAAAAAGCCATAGTATTTGTCGAAAAAATAAAAAAGTCCTAGTATAGTCTGACGAAAAAGAGTCATAATAGTTTGTCAAAAAAAAAAAAAAGTCATAGTATACCATGTCAAAAAAATAAAAAAAAGTCATAGTATAGTATGTTGAGAAAAAACGAATAGCATCGTATGTCGAAAAAAAAAAAAGTTATTGTATAGTATGTCGAAAAAATAAAAAAAGTCTCCACCCACGTCAAGAGCCTTGGGGTCACCCTAGACAGCACCCTCTCCTTTGCAACCCACATAAAAAACGTCAGCGGGACTGCTTTCTTCCACCTCCGCAACATATCCAGACTCCGCCCATCCCTGTCTCACTCCAGCAAAGAAATCTTGGTCCATGCATTTGTCACATCCCGGATTGACTACCTCAACGCTGTCCTCTCTGACCTTCCCATCAAACTGCTCAACAGACTTCAAATCATTCAGAACTCTGCCGCCCGGATCATCACCCGCACCAAATCCTCCGACCACATCACCCCCATTCGCATCCAACTACACTGGCTCCCTGTTAAATACCGGATCGACTTCAAAAACCTTCTGCTCACGTACAAAGCCCTCCACAACCTGGCCCCCACCTACCTCACTGACCTCCTTCAGGAGTACACCCCCTCCCGTTCCCTCCGCTCATCCTCAGCTGGTCTTCTGACCACCCCCACCTCACGCCTCATCACCATGGGAGCTAGGGCGTTCAGCTGCTCTGCTCCCAGGCTCTGGAACTCACTCCCCCCTCACATCCGGCAGTCTGACACTGTTACAACATTCAAATCCCTCCTCAAAACCCACCTGTTCAAACTGGCCTACTCTCTGTAATGTCCATCAGTTCATCATACGTGTCTGCATAAATGTGTCTCTGTCATGTCCAGTTGTTTTTATCTGTCTATGTTTGATTTGATCTTTGTAAGGTGTCCTTGGGTGTCTTGAAAGGTGCCACCAAATAAAATGTATTATTATTATTATTATAGAATAGTATGTCGAAAAAAGTCATAGTATAGTATGTTGAAAAAAAGCCATAGTATATGTCGAAAAAATAAAAAGTCATAGTATAGTATGACGAAAAATAAAAAAAGTTATAGTATAGTATGTCGAAATTTTTTTAAAAGTCATATATAGTATGTCGAAGAAAAGCCACAGTATAGTATGCCATAAAAAGTAAAAAAAAAAGCCATAGTATAGTATGTCGAAAAAAATTAAAAAAAAAGCCATACTATAATATGTTGAAAAAATAAAAAAGTCATAGTTCAGTATGTAAAAAAAAGGCCATAGTATAGTATGGCGAAACATTTTTAAAAAGTCGTAGTATAGTATGTCAAAAAATAAAAAAGCCCATAGTATAACGTGTTGAAAAAATAAAAGCCATAGAATAGTATGTCGACATTTTTTTTTAAAAGTCATAGTTTAGTATGTCTGAAAAAAAGGCATGGTATAGTATGTCGAAAAAAAAAAAAAAAAAGTCATAGTATAGTGTGTCGAAGAAAAGCCATAAAAGCCATGTTCTATACTATGACAGTAAAAGTAAAACTCACCCTGTTACAGACTGCCTGCCCTCCTGTCCTCTGCTCGGTGCCACAGGATCTCCATTCCAGGACCAGCAGGCTCAAGAACAGCTTTCTCTCCTCAGCTGACACCTTGCTGAAGTCTGCACCTCTGTGACAGCAAACATACACACTGTTAATACTGTTAAAACTGCTCATACTCTATATATCTAGTGTATTCATAGCACTTACTGTTTATTCTACATACAATATTTTAATCAGTTTCTACACTCTACATACATGCATGTATTTGTCTCAGTACCTGTACTTTGATTTGTACAATGACAATAAAGTTGAATATAACAATTTAATCTAATTATGTTTTTCATGACATACGATGACTTTCTATGACATATTTTTCTGACATACTATACTATGATTATTTTGTCGACATACTATACTATGACTAACATGGAGGAGGCCGGCTTTAGGACTTATACTCCACTATGGGTTGATCGAGATGTTACGATGAAGTCTTATGTCCCAAATGTATGCATACTGTATGCAACAGAACAGACTTGTAAGTCTGCAGTGCTTACCAAAAGTAAAAATTAAAAGTATGCGTATTTGAAACGCCGACCCTGTTTTGCAGAAAATAACAATTTTCTGTGTAATTGTAACACTTAACACTAGATTATGGGCTATTAGTCTCATGTTGTGTAATGGAGGTTTAATCTGTTAAGAAATACATTATGTGTGGTTGATAATAATAATAATTAAAGCTGCAAGCAGCGATGAACGGGCCCTCGCACCTTCCAGCGCATCGGGGGTGCTGGCGGGACGCCGATGGACTCAGCCAGGCACAATGAAACCGGAACTCTGATGAGTGCAATGACGCCTGCCACAAGACTCTACGACAAACGGTTCATGAGTTATGAAAGGGGGCGTGGCTAAGGTCTTGGGTCAGGGCTATGAATCTATATTGGCATGTAAATGCCCTCAGGCCTGGACCACCATCATGGCTGAGAAATATAGAGCAGATTTGACAAAGTATGCCGAAGTTACAACAACTTCCCGTTTCATGGCGAATGGCTCAAAATGGCCGCCACGCCACGGTCAGGTGGTTCAGTGGAAACTCACCATTTGAATAACTTTTCATCCTTGAGGTTTTAACATGGTCCTGACCAAATTTCAAGTCGATCTGATTAAATCTGTAGGAGGAGCTGGTTAAAGTACACGGCCTATAAAACGCTAAAAATGGGCGAAAATCGCACATTAAATTCAAGATGGCTGACTTCCTGTTGAGTTTTGGCCATACCTTTATGAGGCTTTTTTTGTGCGACTCCACGTTACATCTGTCTGCCAAATTTCATACATGTAGGTGAAACCGGAGGGATGGGCTCAATTTTTCCAACTTTCTAGGGGGCGCTAGTGAGTAATTTTGCAACAGCCAAGCCTGAGACCCCTAAATATCAAACTTTACACCGCATCTGATTAGTGTGCCAAGTTTAACAACTTTATGAGCATGTTAAGGCACTCAAAAAGGCAATTCATTTGAAAGAAAAAGAAGAAACACTACAGTTTCAAAAGGGCCATCGCTGGCCCGACGTTATCGGTGCTCGGGCCCTAATAATAATACAGATTATTTATGTGGCACTTATCAAAAACAAGACAAACCAACACTGCAGTTACATTTTTTCATCAATGCCAACACTCACCTCTCCTCCGGACTGCTCTGGATGTCTTCGGCTGAGTCAGAAACGAGTCACTGAACTTGAGGGTCTATCTCCAAGCTCTACCGGATCCAAGAGGATGAGTGATTCCTGGACTCACTGGCTGCAGAAGCCTCCCTCACTCCCGACAACAACACCATGCTTCCTGGGCTTGGTCCCTCTGCAGCCACCGAGTTCAGGTTCAGGTAGGGGGGGAAACACATGTCAACAGGAAACAGTACTGGACACCAGCACTCCGCCTCCAGGAGAACCAGCTCCATGTCCACAACGTCCAGTTCAGGTCACCCACGAATAACATCCACAAGGAGCAGTCTGAACTACTGAAAAGTGACTTTTTTTGTGCATTAGTTCTGCTCCGTGAAAAGAACCGTGACATACATACCTGTACACATATCCGGCTCCATCCCCCTCGTGGCCGCGGTGTTGGTAGAGGGCGTCTCTGCACACCTGTCTCACCTGACTCTAATCAACCTGCGTCGCCCACAATGTCTCCAACTTGGACCGTTTCAACCTCTTCTGGGAGCGCAGAAAGTCGTTTAGAGTCGACGGCATGATGTTACATCCAAACTGGTTGAGGGAGAAATGACTTTAAGCAAACATTTGGTTCTCTGTCTCCGGCTTCGGTGCTCTGCTAACAGTTAGCCGAATCACTCCCGCGGCGGCGCTGGCTGACTCCACGCTGGTTGTGACTAGTGCCACCTCTGTTGTCGTCCCCGGGTTCCCAGCACCAGGCTAATTGGTTCCACTTCCGTTCTGTTCATGAGGAGCCAGGACCCTGTATCATCCCTGCACATTCTCCCACTACAGACAGACTCTATTACTGATTCTACCGAGGCACTGGAAAACTTTTTACAATCTTTTAATGTTATTGCTGACAAACATGCCCCTTATAAAAAAATATTTAAAAACTAGGGCTGTCAATCAATAAAATATTTTATCTTGATTAATTGCATGATTGTCCATAGTTAATCGTGATTAATTTCAAATGAATCACATTTTTTAACTGTTAAAAATGTATCTTAAAGGGAGATTTGTCTGCTTTTCTCAAACTAAACTATAGGAAACAACTAGGGCTGTCAATCGATTAAAATATTAATTGCGATTAATCGCATGATTGTCCGTGATTAATCGCACATTTTTTTATCTGCTCAAAATGTACCTTAAAGGGAGATTTGTCAAGTATTTAATACTCTTATCAACGTGGGAGTGGACAAATATGCTGCTTTATGTAAATGTATGTATATATTTATTATTGGAAATCAATTAACACAAAACAATGACATATTGTCCAGAAACCCTCACAGGTACTGCATTTAGCATAAACAATATGCTCAGATCATAACATGGCAAACTGCAGCCCAACAGGCAACAACAGCTGTCAGTGTGCTGACTTGACTATGACTTGCCCCAAACTGCATGTGATTATCATAAAGTGGGCATGTCTGTAAAGGGGAGACTCGTGGGTACCCTTAGACATACGACATACTATACTACGACTTTTCTTATGACATTTGTTATAACATAGGATATATGACTGTTTTTTATGACATAATATACTATAATATGTTTTATGACTTACTATACTATGATATTTTTTACAAGATACTATGACTTTTTATGGCATTTTTATGGCATATTATGCTATGAGATCTTTTTTGCGACATACAGGTGCAGCTCAAAAAATTATAATATCGTGAAAAAGTTAAATATTCTTCGTCAGTTATTTAAGAAAGTGAAATTTTAATATATTCTAGACTCATTACATGCAAACTAAAAAGTTTCAAGCATTTTTTTCATTTTAATTTTGATATTTACAGCCTACAGCTCAAAAAAGAAAGAAAAAGGTATCTCCAAATATTAGAATATTTCATTTTGAGTTTGAGTAAATTACTATTCATACAGAATAAATACCGTGTATCTCTCAGTCTAGTTCAGTACACGCAACCACAATCATGGGGAAGGCTGCTGACTGGACAGTTGTCTAGAAGACGATCACTGACACCCTCCACAAGGAGGGTCAGTCGCAGAAGATCATCGCTGAAAGGGCTGGCTATTCGCAGAGTGCTGTATCGAAGCATGTTCACGGAAAGTTGACTGTAAGGGAAAAGTGTGGTAGGAAAAGGTGCACAAGCAACAGAGATGACCGCAGCCTTGAGAAGATTGTCAAGCAAAGCTGATTCAAGAACTTGGGAGAGCTTCACAAGGAGTGAACTGAGGCTGGAGTCAGTGCATCAAGAGCCAGCACTCACAGACGTCTTCAGGAGATGGACACAGCTGTTGCATTCCTAGTATCAAGCCACTCCTGAACCAGAGACAACGTCAGAACCATCTTACCTGGGCTAAGGAGAAGAAGAACTGGACCATTGCTCAGTGGTCCAAAGTCCTCTTTTCAGATGAAAGTAAATTTTGCATTTCATTTGGAAATCAAGGTCCCAGAGTCTGGAGGAAGAGTGGAGATGCACAGAATCCAAGTTGCTTGAAGTCCAGTGTGAAGTTTCCACAGTCGGTGATGATTTGGGGTGCCATGTCATCTGCTGGTGTTGGTCCACTGTGTTTTATCAAGTCCAAAGTCAACGCAGCCATCTACCAGGAAATTTTAGAGAACTTCATGCTTCCGTCTGCTGACAAGCTTTATGGAGATGCCGATTTCCTATTCCAGCAGGACTTTGCACCTGCCCACCGTTCCAAAACTACTGCTAACTGGTTTATTGACCATGATATTACTGTGCTTGATTGGCCAGCCAACTCGCCTGACCTGAACCCCATAGAGAATCTATGGGGTATTGTCAAGAGGAAGATGAGAAAAACTTGATCCAACAATACAGATAAGCTGAAGACCGCTATCAAAGCAACCTGGGCTTCAATAACGCCTCAGCAGTGCCACAGGATGGTCGCCTCCATACCACGTCGCAATGATGCAGTCATTTGTGCATTTATTCACTCGATATCAAGTATTGAGTGAATAAATGCACATACTTTTCAGAAATTGGACATTTCTGTATTGTAAATCCTTTTTTTGATTGATCTTGTGAAATATTCTAATATTTTGAGATACCTTTTTCTTTCTTTTTTGAGCTGTAGGCTGTAATTATGGAAATTAAAATGAAAACATGCTTGAAACATTTTAGTTTATGTGCAATGAGTTTAGAAAATATTCAATTTTCACTTTCTTAAATAACTGACGAAGAATATTTAACTTTTTCGCAATATTCTAATTTTTTGAGCTGCACCTGTACTATAGTATGACATTTTTTATGACACTTTGATACAAGCTGAATTCTGATGTTCATGGAGGGAATAAAATGAGCATGCCTTTGTAAAATAACTCAAAGACGACCTTGCTCCAACAATCCGGCAACATCCCTGTAACATTATACATTAAATGTGATAAAATTGTACAGTCTAATTAAATGCTTTACATACTGTAGATGTGGCAGGGTTTTGGCCTGTGACAGTCTTTTCAATTGAACATATATTGTTGAAATCTAATTAGTTAGTAGTTGGACACATTATTGTGAAAGAGCTGCGATTTACCAGGCTGACCCGAAACAAGTCTCAAGCTTTCAGAGATGCAATATAATATATTGCATCTCTGAAAGCTTTGCTCTTTAGAGCTTTAGAGAGCAAACTAAGTATTGAATATATATTTTACTCTGGCCAGCATTGAGCTGATCAGTCTGCTTTGTAGTGAGACCTTGAGAGACCGGATGATAGAAGGTTGTGATGGTGACATTTCTTCTTGAAAACCATTAACTAAGCTGGCCTTCAGTCTTTATTCTTGCAGTGCTCGGGGCTCATGTTTTGCCTGCTGTGTAGAATATGCAACACACACCAACACAGATTCAGCTATAGTTAACTTTATTTGTAAGTACAATAGAACAAGAACAATTATCGCTTTCATATTTCCCTTTTTGTGCGCTCCAGCTCACAGTCTTCCCTAGGACTTAAAACATACTTAGATCTTTAAATGTAAACTACCTCAGTAAATGACAACGATTAAACTAAAATGTCGATTTCACAAGTAGGATTATTTAGAAATAAGAAAATGAGAGACAACGAGTGAACATTTTGATAGAAATTCCACAGAGACATTTTGAATCTGCAGGCGGTCATGCCTGCTAAACCGAGAGAGTAAATAAACAGTTTGTTTGGTTTCATAAAAACACACAAAGGAAAGAAATAGAATGAAAAAATAAATGTCACAGATCCTATTTTCATACTCTCTGCGACGGTTCACCTCTTGATAGTGTGAGCTCAAGAAGAGGTCAATGTTTTATCCCTCTTTCTGAAACAAATAACATTTCCCAGCTGTGTGTACTTTTTCTTTAATTTATTCTTTTTTTCCCCCCCAGACACTGAACAGTAGTACATTGTCATAAGTATGGTTGTTATAATCACTGCTGGCTAAGACAGAGAAACACTGCGATACAGTTTATTAACATGAGTTGATGCCATCATCCTTCATGTGAAAATCTACACTATTTAGAGAAGAGAGAGGGGGATGGAGAGGAAAAGGTGATGAAAAGGTGGTTGGATAGATGGACGAGGCTGGAAATCTAATCTAACCCCAACTAGGAGAGCCGCTAAGGAGAGGAGGAGGGAACTTATTGTGCAACAGCTTGTCAAAAACACTCATTCATACAATCCCACCACTTCCATCCCCACCTCTTTCAACAGACTGATAAAACCAGGAGGTACAGTGAGGCACGGCAGCGGGCATGGGAGACATATCGGTGTTCTAATTAACTACAGCATCACTGCTCAGTATTGATGCATAGTTCAAAAAGGGGGACTCATTCTCCGAGGTAATGGAGCGAAACTGCTGGAAACAATTCAGCCAAGTACAAACAGTTTTGTGTTTTCGATTGATGTATTCTGTCGGAGCTGCACGGGCGTTTTTTGGGAAAGTAAGATGTTGTAGTGTCTTTTCTGGCTTCCTTTCCTACTGTAACTGATATGTGATTTCATCTGTCTACTTTCACTAGTCAGGGTACTTAAACATTCAAAAAGATCAACACCTTCAAGTAACTAGAAGGCCTGACATTAGTGGAAAACGGAGTTAAGACAAAGTTCAATCTTGTGAGAGTTTAATTCAGTAAGATCATCTGATAGCTGGTCGTTGTTGTTTTGGATACAGTGTTGCTATGGAGACGTAGCCACACCACTGTAAGGTGTATTTGGTTTCCTTTTTATCCAGGCAGCACTCGATGGCCGGGAGTGTTAGCGTGCATATTTTTGCATCCGTGCGTGTGTATGAATATTTCATTTCTTTTAGAATGTGTTTTGTGTCTCTGGAGGTGCAACATTATGGTTGACTTTGTCTTAAAATTTGCTGGCACACACACACGTGCATTTGGACTCATTTATGCAAACACACACACACACATTAGAAATATAAAGCCGAGTGCTGCTACTGGGAGTCTCCAGAGTCTCTTATTAGTCCGGCTAATTTCACATCATTTGACAGAGAATTAATTCATAAATTAATCAGCCGAGCCTCAGAAAATAACACCACATGCCTCCGTGTAATCCCATTTACACCTAGCATTAAAATCCCCATGCACTCAGAGGAGGACCGTTCACTGTAATCTGTGTCTGGTTCTGAAGAGACAGAGTGGAGCTGCTCCTCTGACAGTTTTTCCAACATCAAACCAGAGACACTAAACAGGCCCCAAATGCCACCTTAAGACTCTGTGACTTTACACCTGAAAAACGATCCAGCAGATAGAGCGCAATTGGTTTGAGTGGGCAGCCCTACAGCTGGTTTAGGATTAAGAAAGCGTCAGTTAAACCAACTATAACAGAGGTACTTTGTGAAAATCACATCTCTAATCCTGTTTGGGTGTTTCCAACATGGCCTACAGCTTCATTTCAACCGTGTCGCTATAACGTGCTTATGGCTTTGGGATTTTAAAAGACAGGTGTGAATGGGGAAACATTGTCAACACCGTACAGATCTTTCAAAAACAAAATAAACCATCTACTATTACTGATACAGTAACAGAATACACTTTTCACTTTGGACATTTCTGGCATGTATATCTGTGTCCCCCGTCAACCCTAAAACGGTGCTTTTATTGTGCTTCTCTTATTGTGAAAATATTTTTTTGTTATCACATATATCTAAAAACAGGTTGGACAAAATATTGTGAAATCTTTCCTTCAGCCCCTGTGGAAACCCCAGTGTGCTTTGTTGTCTTTCCAAAGAACAAAATCATTTTTACCTATTATAAAACAGTGAGTAAATGCTACCGCTCCACTGTGACTAACGTCAGTGATTAATAATGTCTTGCAAAACAATATTTTTCTCATATGAAACAAAAAAATAATGATTTGGTAATACATCCTCGAGTCTATCCTTCTTTGTCTGAACCCTGATGATTACAAGGAAAAACATTTAGTAGTCATTAATAGAAAGTTTCACCTACTACCCACTTTGAATATACTAGGCAGCATTGTCAGCATAGAAATGGAATTTGTGGCGTTTCAGTAGATGTTTTTACGACCCTGTTAGTGTTACACATGGTGAGCTCATTTTGCAGTACATCACATTTAAGACTAGCATTTCAGTAATGGAATGTATCACAATTCAGGTATATAATGTCTTTCTAAATTACGTTATTTTCCACAAGTTGACAGGATGTTAAGACATGTACTGAGATATACTGTTTTTTGACCTAATCACTACACCTAGGGGAGAATTACAGGATTAGTGGTACAATTCAATAAGGAATTCCCATCAAATTAATATATTATTTAGGATTGTCATATCATCTACTATTTATACCATCAGGTGTCTGGATATGCGTGGAGCTGTGCTTCATTTTGTGTCCCCACTGTAACCAAACAGAATATGTACAAATTGGGGGCCAAAATGTCAGTACTGCCACAGATGAGAGTTAACGAAGGATTTCCTCTTCCTCCTTTTTTTTTATCCCCCCCTGTTCTTTCACCTCACCATTTCTAAAATCAGATGATTTAACTCCCGCCTACTACTACTACTCCCCCCCCTCCCTCTGCCACCTCGCTCTACTCCTCGATTTCCAGTATCAGGTCATCTCCCTCCAGGGAGGAGTCGGTCGTGACATGGATAGCCTTAACGGTGCCGGACACCGGGGAGTTGACCACGGTCTCCATCTTCATGGCCGAGAGGACGCACAGCGGCTGACCCTTCTCCACCTTTCATGATTGTAAAGAGAGTTCACAGAGCATTAAAAACATGAGTCAAATGCACAGATCACCGAACAAGCGCTGTAGTCGAAGGTTAACAAGAAGTTACACTCAAAGCGCATAAAGGACCAGGGCCGGCTCTAGCCCTTTTGGTGCCCTTGGCAAAATTTGTATTTCTTTCTTTCTTTCTTTCTTTCTTTCTTTCTTTCTTTCTTCCTTTCTTTCTTTCGGAAATGAGGAAGTTAGTAGTTAGTTTTCTTCTTTTTTTTTTAGAGGGAGACCAATGCTCCTCAGAGGGTGACGCCCTAGGCAACCACCTGTATGGCCTAAGCCTTTAGCCAGCCCTGTAAAGAACATAAATTCTAGTTTCCTGGATAAACGTCAAATGCAAGCAAGTGCTTAACATATTATTCGAGTACAGCCAGTAACACTTAGTGTGAATGCAGGTTTCAGTTTAAAGGAACAGTTCACCCAAATTACAAACAACATAGCAACAACTGTATGCAGGTAGTTGATGTGTTCTTTGTCCAGGTTTGGACATATTTGTCTGACGTTTCTGCCTCCATCTCAATGGACTTTCATTAGTGGTTTTACTCAAAGCATTGACAAATGTAATTTGATGTAATGAGTTGTGAACACAACAAACAAAAATTCAATTAACCTTCAGAGCTGGGTATTGGACCTATACTGACCAATGGCATAGCCATGGGTGTGCTATAGTGTGCCTGTGCCACCCAAAGAGGCAGCTGGCACACCCAGAAATCAGATGCAGAATTCATTTTTAGTTATTTAGAGTTACTATTACTAAACGATACAACCCACCACTACCCATCTGCAGTTGTTCTATATTTCTACTAGTGGAAGTTGGCCACCCTACACACACATTCAGCAGAATGAAAAAGTCTTGAGCAGTCGTTGCATGTGGCCGGGATCGGTAGAGGCTGCACAGAAAGCTGCCGGTGCCGGTAGAAAAAGGAGCGGCAGAATTTCGCTGGGCTGAATTTCAGTCCCAGTCCACCCCTGGTCAAGTGGCACACCCGGTTATTCTGATGCACATCCACAGTTTTTTTTTCTGGCTACGCTAGTGGTACTGACCAAAATGTGGCCACAGCACAGAGTATTGAAAGTAAGTAAGTACTGGAAGTTTGCATTGAACGTTGTTCTTTACTTTGATCAGACAGTTTCTGATTTAAATCAGACTTTTACCGACATTTGAGTATTTTGTTTAGGCAGAGTTCTTGTATAATTGCTCATTTTAAGATGTTTGTGTTTTTCTTTTATTAAACAAAAAAGGATCTTATTAATATTCCTCAAAGCAAGGTTACCAAAAAAGGTATATATATATATATATATATATATATATATATATAAACAGGCTTTTTCTCTGAATAGAAACCACTTTTATTCATCTAACAAAAGAAGCTAAACTTTAGATGTTGTCTTGCGTACAAGAACCTTGCTTTCATAAAATACAGTTTGAAAATGATGATTTAAATGAGGGACTGTGATCAAAGAATAGAGATCACATAAAAGCAAAACTATCTGCGGGGTAAGGTAATCAAAATCTGATTTAAAAAAAAGAAACGCTGAGAGAAAAGAGGATAAGCAAGTTAACAGTAAACTAACCTTGGATCCCACTTCCACTTTGACCTCCAGGACTTTCCCAGGCATGGGTGCTCCCACCTGACCCTTGATAGACTTCTGAGCTTTGGGGTGGAACTTCATTTCCTGAGTGGAGGGACAAAGAGAGATTTCATGCATCCGTCTGTCCAGTCGATCATCCGTCCGAGTCATCCCCACACGCCTGCCTCCATTTACCCACTCATCCAGCCAACGATTCATCCATATAGTCAGTCAACCCATTGAATCATTGCTCCCTGCTGAGCCGCCATTTATCGCTCAAAGCCATTTGTTTCTATGAATAAAAATCACCTGTGATTGCCAAGGGCCCCGTCATAAAATCTGTCCTTTTTTTTGCTTAGAGAACATCAGTTTTTCCCGTAATCCATATTTATCATTCACCTGCAGACATATATCCTTCTCTCAAACCCTCCCATCTGTCCCTCATCCATCATTTATCCACCTCCCTCCATCCCTTCTGTGTACCTTCATGGCGAGAGTGTCTTTAACCAGCACAGATCTCAGCTGTCCGTTCAGCTCAAAGAAGACCTCTCTCTGGCCGGCCTTGTTCAGGTCACCCAGTGCCAGCGCCTTGATGTGGAGGATCTTGCCTCTCTCCAGCTCCACCTGAGATGACACAACGCCAGAGAGAAGTGGGGAGGATTGGAACAAGTGGGGAGGACGGGAGAGAGAAAATAAAATAGGAGGGAGAGTGTGAAGGAGGATGGGAACGAAATTAGATTATGCTAGAAAATTGAAATTAATACAAGGGTGCCGGGCTCACAAGTCCAGCTAAAGCAATAAAAGAGGCAGCGGAGCTCGGTGAAATTAAAAAAAGTGAAGTTAGTGGAGCGAGACAAGCGCTTCCTTCTCTTCCTTATTTCTATTTACCCTCACACTGGGCTGGAGACACACGGACAGATTCACGAGAGGAGACTCGTTAAGCCTCATTGTAATTAAACAGCTTAATAAATAAAACAAGTAATGTGTGTAAATTACGTCTGTGAGAATTTAGCATTTTACACTAATGTGCGCTACATTAAATTAGTGCCTGTCAGCTCTTATCAGCTGCCCATCTGCGTTTAACTCTGTTTGCAAATCTAATTTATCTTATGAGGCCGTGATGTTTTGAATGAAATCAGTGGACATTTTGACCTGTCAGAGTAGGGAAAGCAGGTGTTACTAATTATATTAGTAAGCTGTGACAGTGCTGATGCTTTCACGTCATATGAGATGGATAGCAGAGATGGGGATGAGTCACTGTGCACTGACAATATAACAGCATATCCTTTCTATTTGGGTTTAATTACATTAAACAACAAGTGTTTGGCTGACGCAAAGCTTCTATATATGTTTGGGAACTTCTTTCCCAGTTGTAATTACAACTTCAATGTTGACACGAACGCTATTCAAAAGTCAAAAACTTGTAATTACGATAACTTCGATATGACATGAACCGAAGTGGCTAAATGAATTTCAGCCATCATTAATTTTGTTATTTACAAATGTGCCTTTTTCTACTGTGATGTGTCAAAATGGCTTCCATGAAAAAGTTCTCTATGTCCTGTTATAAAAGAACCAACTTTATATAATTGGTCCTGAAACATTTAGTCATTTAATTAATAACTGAATTGACTAATCTTTATAACTAATTAAAGTGTTGTCATTATGTTTTACTTACTTTTTAATAAGGAACAAGTAGGACACAAACACAACATACCTCTTTATTAACTCATTTTTACCTTCTGGGGAAAAGGGAAGGAAAGGCTGTCTGATAGCAAGATAAAGCGCTGAAAATATTCTAAACATAGCGTACACTTAAACTGATATTGATTTTTTTAGGTGGGCCTTTCTTTTAGGTGGCTAAAATACGTTTTGCTCCCGTCCCCACCCACAGCAGGACATTGCTTTGCTCCTGTGCTGGTACTCCTGTCTGCTTCTCCAAACTGGGGTGTGCCAACCATCATCTACTGTAGGTAATACATTGATTATGAATAAGTAGCTCATACAACCCCACTTCAAAACACCTCAACTATCCCTTTAAGTCTGCACCAGAGTTTGATTGACAGCTTTCACACCAGCCTAAACAAACCAGACTTAAAGGTAGTGTGTAGCGGCATCTAGTGGTGTGGTTTGCACTCTGCGGCTCACGTTACCGCAGTTTCACAAGCGTGTCGGCCTTCAGGTAACGTAAAAACGTGAAAGGCTCTCTCTATAGGCTACTATATAAAATGGCGGAGCAACATGAAGTGAACCTGCTCCCTATGTAGACATGAAGGGCTCATTCTAAGCCAACAAAAACACAACAATTCTTAGTTTCAGGTGATTATACACTAATGAAAACAAATGCACTAGTTAGTTTGAAACACACCAAACAGGTTGGGGTTGAAAGCACCCCAATAGTTTTACCAAACAGGAGCCTAAGACATGACTTGGGGGTCAGCAAAGTGCAGCTAAATGGACATTTGGCATTTATTTTGACATGCTATTGACTAAAAGTGGATTTTGAGGGCAGAGATAAAAACACAATTATACAGAAAATCTGTGTAAATACTCTGCTGGTACTATACAGTATGTGTAGGCACCAGGCTAACAGTAAAAAAACAAGACATGACTGGGTCGATGATCTGTGTGTTTCCACCAGACATATCAATCCTGACATCAAATAGAGAAGTGGCACAGACAGAATGACAATCTGAGAGATAAAGAGACAGACTGGAGGATATAAAAACATTTTCCCAGCCCTTTGTATAACTGTTCACTCCGTGGCTTTACCTCCCACCTGTAAAGTGTCATTTTAAGACAAAGACATTATCTCTCTGTACCAACACCAGGCACACTCTCTCCCTCTCATATCAATTCTGGTCACTGCTGCGTTCTGTCTTGCTAGTCTTCCCCCTCGACACCGGCCACTGTACTTCTTCATTTATCTCACGCCTCTTCTCAAATCTCTCATCTCGCCGGTCGGAAACTCATTTTTTCCATCTTTCCATTTGTCCAACTTCCTCTGTCTGGCTTTCAATCTCTCTCTTTGTCAGTCCTCCCCATGTGTCACAGCTTTCAATTTTCTATTGTTATTTTTTTGCTACCCGTTTCTGGGGCCACTCTGTCTCTCATGCCGTTGTTAATTTCCCTCATCTGCCTCGTCTGGCTTCTCTTTAATCTGCCTGTGGCTCTCTGTCTTTCCTCTGCTGTGTCTATCCACAACCTTTTCCTCGACCCTTCCCCTCTCATCCCTTTTTGTTTCTCGCATTTCCATCTCGACTGTTGAGTCTCCATTGATATTCCAAACTAAGTCTCGGTGCGAGGACGAAAATACCCGCTGCTGCAGGTATGTATTGATCTCAATTTCATTCTGCCTCTCTCTTTCTCTGGATGCTCCGACTCTTCATCTATTTCCCTCACTCCGGATCTGGTTACAAAACCTTTCTTTGCATGTCTTTTCTTTCTCTCTGGCACTCAGTCTTCATCTCTCCGTTTATCTCTCCACCTTCCTTTACATTGAACTTCTATCCCGGCTTGTGCTGTTTTGTCGGGCTCTTGGCAGCGATTTGCAAAAAAACAAAACTGCCTTCCCCTTACCAACTGTGTGGCTTCGACACTTACATCTCCTCACAACTGTTCCCCATGAAAAATAAAGTATGCGTCTCTTTGAAGAGTTGCACAAGATTTGTGAATCTTTTGAAGATGATTTTGTCTGAGATGTAACTGTGTGTGTCTGACGGTTTTATACAGAGCTAAAAAGACAACTTCAGTGCACTGGGTCGATATATCTAAAAGATGCATTAAGACGTTCACAGATTAATCAGACTAGCTGACGCACTCACTGCTCATTACCTTCTGCACAATGATGCTGCTAACACCTCCCCAACAATTGGATTCTATAAGCTGTTTAATTTTTAATCCAATTTCAGGTCAAATACCTGAAAATGGAATATAAATATGTGTCCCAATACCATACCAACATCCCTAATTTTATACAGCACAGTATGACCTATATATTCTTGTTGTATATTGTTACAGTTAGTGAATAAAAAACTTGTACTTTACTGTTTTGTACTTACTGGAAATGATGCAATACATGAACTGTGATACTTTAATCAAATTGTGACTTTGGGTTGCCACATGTCATTTAAAGAGGACCTATAATGCTTATTTTAAGGTGCATACTTGTATTTTAGGTTTCTACTAGAACATTTTTACATTCTTTAATGTTCTCATAGTGGCTGTGCTGCAGCACCTCTTTCTACCCTCTGTCTGAAACGCTCTGTTTGAGCTCCTGCTGTTCTATTACGTTCCATTATGGTGCAGCCAGGCTCTGTTCACTAAAAATGATGTTACGTTATCATGATGTGTTCAAATGTAATCTTGTAAAATTTAGTTTTTGGCGATAAACTGGAATAAATACAGTTGTTTGAAGGAGATGTTTTCACAGCAATATAAAATATTAGAGAAAGAATTAAGACCTGTTTAACTTCCTAACTCTAGATCTAAGCAGCTTATAATATATAAGTAGAACTACTAATGCCAAGATTTTTTCATCAATAAAAATACAATCTTATATTTCCTAATCATTTGTATTGTGTGTTTTTATGCAAATAACCACTATAGATGACTATAACAGAGTAAAAGGATAACATCGAAATTTAAAAACAACAACAAAAATGATATGTATCGGCCGATATGGCTCATCGACGATTGGCAATCTGTATCTACGGCAAAAAAAAAGTGATCGGGGCATCTCTTAACGTTATATTTGCTCCATTTTTTTTCTGCTGATCCTATACGATCCGTGACTCAAATACGATCTGAACCATGGGTGTTGTGATTCATTGCACCCCTACTTGGTGACATCATCACGTTACGGAAGAAAAGGCGGGACTACAAGCAAGGCCTTTCAGGCAATTCAGTGTTTCTGTGGAGGAAAGTAACTCCCTTTGGAGTGGACTTTGTAACTTTGCAGACCTTTTCCATGCACAAAAAACGATATAACACATTAAAGGAAAGTAAAAAAGCACAAAAGCATAATAGGTCCTCTTTAAACTTTACAAATAGAGAGCTAAATGTTTTCCTCAAGATTTTTTACATATTTTTTGTTCTCAGAGATCTTCCTCAAGCCGTCTCACCACCATCCAAAATGCAACATTAGTGCCAAAGCGCTCACAGTGAAGTTAGGGACTACAAGTCGCTTGCTTAAACATCTATGTACGAGGCATCCAGTGAGTGCTCCGCATCGACTCACAATCAGTTCATCACTGGGTATGTCTTACAAAAAGAATACATATTTTTGAACTAAGAATTTGTGCCCTCACACCATCAAACAAACTACATGAATGGATTCAAAGTTGATAAAACCCAGCCTCCTCCTGTTCTAGTTTCTTATTACCATACTTGTGATAGCATCTCTTGTGCATTATGTATGTTCCATATCTAAGTGATGTATCTGCCGTGTTTCAACTATATAGCCCTCGCATTTATTCACACAGCACCCTCAAGCACAGAGCCTTTTTCTGTCAAATTCAACTGCTTATGCCGTTTGGTGCTCTGACTGAAACAACTTTCACACTTTGCTTCGCATCACGTCTCCGATATGACTTTATTAATCACTTGTGTTGCAGGTGACGGAGTAATGAGATTACCGCAGTGAACAGAGCTCCATGTGTTGGTGTCTGTGCGCGTTAGCGCTGACGGGGTGTGTGTGACTGGATCCGTGTTTGTATAAATTTGTTTTTATATTTCCATCAGACGTGATTTATACCACACTGAGTCATCAGCCCATGCCAGAAAGGTTGATTTCTTTTTCCCCCACTCCTGTTTGTGCTGTATGCATGTGTGGGTGAAGGACAGCGATGGGCAGAGCCGTCTAAAGCTAAAGTGTATATTTGCGTTTATGAATGCACTCTAAATGGCCTTCAGATGCTATTTCACAAGTGGTCATTTGGTATTTCAAAAGCTATTTCAGAGACACATGCCACAGTGGGCTTTGTCCTACTCAACAGGATTCAAGAAATTGTCTGAAAGATGCAACGATGATATATAACTCAGTATAGGACATTAAGAAATTATGCTACATTAAAAAAAATGGGGAAAAAACGTAGCGGTTGTGTCCTTTCACCACATTCACTGCACAAAGAGAAATCTTCCAGGCTCGCTGTTCGCTCTTTGGATGATAAGGCTCTCCAACTGGATTTGCAACAGGCTTGAAATGAAGTGCTTAACAATACAAAATGATTACTGTGAAAGCCTTCATATCTACTTCCCACAACATCAACAACTCGGGGCTTTAGGTCTAGCTCGGCGCTCAAAAAAGATTTGGTGCTTAAATCGTTTCTGATAAGGATTTCCGCTGTGTGCTTCACACACTAGATGCCAAGAGCTCATGAATGGCTTTTGTTTCAAATATACAGGTTATTACCTGTATATTTATGCTTGTGAAAAGTACAGCAAGAGTCACCTGTAATGGACAGGGGGCCGTCTTTTGCTGTTGTCACTCTGGATTTACCATAAACGCCAACAAACACTCTGAATCACAAGCTAAAGAGCTTTTCTTCTGTCTCATCCTTTGAAGATCATTTAATATTGCAGATAATTTAACAGAGAAAATACATTTTTCTTTTTTCTATAACTATTGTGTCCTACTGTATTTGTTGCATTGATCCAGTACTTAACCTACATTATATTTCCTATTCATCTATGGCTTTTTAAAGGTATGTGTCCACACAGTGGCTGATTATACAGACCCTGCTACAGTAACTCTATAAACATTCTTTCAACATAAAAAGGTGTACCAGAGCTTTCAAGGTGGAGGACTGGGGCGCGGTATGCATGCTGGATACTACCCTGACTTTAAAGGTGCTGAATGCGAGATTGGGAGCATTTCTAACAGCGCAAAAGAAAGGCCACAGTGCTGACAGAGCTAACAGGGGGAAGCGGAGGATGGGGGCTACGCTGCCATGATGTTGGTCGGACGACGTTATCAGCTGAAACCACCGTATAAGAGCAGTGCAGAGCGGCGGCCATGAGCTAGCAAGTGCGGCACGATCACATGCATTAACATGCACTAAAAGGCACGCAGTGCCGGCCTGGCGAAGTCAACAAAGCATGGAGAAGCTCCGATACAACACACACAGAGGGAGAGTGACTTCATTCTCTGCTCAGGTAGACATTACTCCTCTATATCTTTACATAGCAAATAGTTGTTCTATGCAATATTAATGCTCTGGATTGTATAGAGCACTTTTAAAACTTACCAAATTGCAAGTGCTATTTATTTTCCCCAGGGCTCTTCTCCACCTTAACAGTGCAGACTGTAATTTTACAAAGCAATCAGCATCGCAAAAGTCGCCACGCATGAACGCAAAAATAAATTGTGCTTCTCATGAGCGCAGCTAATAATTACCAGTTGTGATAGTCCCGAGACAGGCTGACACTCTACAACACCCACACTATCTGTCTGTGCATTTCACAACAAAGGTTTTCCTCTGGTATGTATCTCAAAAGGTTGCAGCGGCTGCCATTCACCTGGCCTACAGTCGACCTGCCTCTAACATATTTAACACTCATCAAACTGTCATGGGTATCATAATTATGCGCAACACCTCACATCACCAAGAAGTCAACTTGTCAGGAGTTGAGGTAACTCAATTTCCCCCAGTGATGTCTCTCTATGTTTTAATATTTTCGCTGCATCTTTGATAGGTGTGTGATTGTCAGATCTTTAATATTTAACGAGAGATAACCCCAGCTATCAGTTACAGACAAAGGAAATGTAAGACCTGAGGACACTGATGCAACATGCACCCAATGGTGTTGTTCTCATTGTGGGCAGAAACAGAATGAGTTTCAAGATAGCAACATGTCTGCGCACTGTAATGTAAGTCTATACCTGTAATTACCTCAATACAGTTATATAAATTGCTCCTTTCATTGAAAGTTTATGCAGTGCTCTTAAATTACACAGACTACAATTAAATAAATCTATCTGCCACATAATGGAGTGGCATACATGACCTGAACCTACTTTCATGAATATCACTTTAAAAAATTGGATTAGAAATGACAACAGTGAGATCAATTGTTCCAACAGTAATAGGCTCCATCATTGGCGCCATTCTTCTGTCTATACCAGTGATTCCCAAAGATTGGGTTGGGACCCACAGGTGGGTCACGAGATTTTATTTGGGTCACCAAACATCGTTTGTTAGAGCTGCAATTAATCAAATTTCAATTACAATTATGATTTTGGCTTCCAACGGTTATGAAAACAAGATGATCGGCATAAAACGATGGTTGTGCCGCATTCTAATTCGCGATGATGCTCTCATTTTGTCTTGTGTTATAAATCCCAACGCACCCCTTTCCTTTACATCTGTGCTCTTTTGCCCCGTGAGGCAGACTGTCCTCAGTGCGGTGATGTCGGACACCTACTTGGCCCGTCTTGAAACATGGACCCCGTCTCGTTAACCATGCTTTGTGGGTGTGCCTTTTTTTTTGCTGTGTCATCATTAATAGCTATACAACCAATGTGTTTATGATTACTAGAGCACAAAGCTCTTCATCTAGCCTCTTAATTTTACACTCAAAGTTCACCAGATTGATGAATTTAACTTTAAAATGTAGGCTACAATTTTTTTTTTCTAAATGCATGATGTTTCCAAAGTCAGTGAGTAATCGTGTTAAATAATCGGGATCTCATATTGACCAAAATAATCAGGATTTGTGCCATAATCGAGCAACCTTATCGTCTATTATTTAAGATTTATATCTGCAGTGCACCTTTGAGCCACATGAGGGAGCCTGAAAGTTTGTATAGTTCTGATAATTGTAGCCTCATAACATTGAATCTAATATGAAAGTCTAGCGTACAAGTTTTTGTTTTACTGATGAGGAAAAAACGAGGGCCTGTTAACTTCGCCTAAATTGAACTGATGTGAGGAAATGAAAATATTGAGATAGCCTGTTAACTCTGCCTAAATGCATTTATTTGGTCTTGTTTATAAAGTATTTAACATGTCTATATGTTTTCAATAATACATGCATCAATTTTTTGTGATTTATCAAACCTATAACTCTTTGAAATGTCTGATTTACCTGTTCAAGATAATATTAGGGAAAGACAGTAAAAATGGTCAAGAATGTTCATTTATACACAAATACGGTCTTCTCACGATTTATAGATATAAGGCCTATTGTGAATTGGGTCGCGATGGTTTATCATTTTTAAAAAAGTGGGACCTCAGAAAAAATAGTTTGGGTCTATACAGTTGCCGATGGGACATATCATACATAATCAAAAAATTCAGCAACATTATTATGCAGATGACACGCAAATTTATGTCCCATTAAAAAAACAGTGAATGAGGCAATTTCCATCAGTTATTGTCATGTCTATCAGACATAAAGTGCCGTTTGTCCCAAAACCTTTTCCAGCTAAATGAAAACAAATCTGAAATCATTCTTTTTGGTCATCCAAAGTCCATCCAAACTTTACAAAAACGTCTCAGTCCCCCTGTCTACAAATGTCAAACCAGCAGCCAGAAACCAAAGTGTAATATTTGACCTTTCTTTTGAAAAAAAAAGTTTAAAAAGTCGTTCAATCATGTTTGTATGAATTGGAGAAGCGTCTTTTTTCTGTCAGCCTGATCTCAAGAAGGTCATTCATGCTTTTATATCATCTCGGTTATATTATTGTAATTCATTGCATTCAGGTTAAGCCACAAAACGCAGCTGCTCTGCTTTTAACATATACTAGAAGACAAGATCATATCCTGTTTTAGCCTCTCTTCACTGGCTACCAGTACATTTTACAAAAGATTTTACTGATTACCTTTAAAGCACTCTTTTTAAAAAAAAAAGCTTTGTATTTGTGCTTGACTTCCAACATGTTTTATTGTTTTTATCACATTATTGTTGGGTATCTTATTCCATTTTATTTTTATATCCTTTTTAATTGTCAGATTTGATTGGCCTCATTGCAGTACTGAAAAGTGCTGTATAAATATATAGTAAATGGTAAATGGACTTGCATTTATGTAGCGCCTTTCTAGTCTTCCGACCACTCAAAGCGCTTCACACTACATGCCAGCATTCACCCATTCACACATTGATGGCAGAGGCTGCCATGCAAGGTGCCAACCTGCTCATTAGGAGATAAACTAATCATTCACACACACACTCACACCGCTGGCGCAGCCTTCAGGAGGAAATTTGGGGTTCAGTATCTTGCCCAAGGACACTTGCGGACTGAAGGAGCAGGGGATTGAACCGCCGTTCTTCCAATTACCTGACGACCCACTATATCTCCTGAGCCACAGCCGCCCCAAAAATAGTTTCATATGTTTATTATCATATTAATAGTAGGGCTGTCAAAGTTAACGCAGTAATAAGGCGGTAACGCAAATTAGTTTTAACGCCACTAATTTCTGTAACGCATTAATGTAATCGATCTTCTAGAGGTTGTAGCAGGCTCAATTTTAAAGCTAGAGCAAAGATACTTCAACAGATAAAAAATGTGTGATTAATTTGCAATCAATCATAGACAATCATGAGATTAATAGCGATTACATATTTTAATCGATTGACAGCCCTAATCAAAACAGGAGCTTCTGTTTGCCCTTAAGGAATTCTGCAAAGTAAAAGAAAGAAGACGGCTAACAGAAACCTCATGCTGCATGTGACAGGTCACTTTTTTTTTTATTCCATCTCTCGCTTGGTACCGCTAATAGGACCTGGTCTGGTGGGAGTACCCATCGTCACGACAACGTGGGGGAGTTTGTTTCCGTGGCGATGAATGATGTTGAGCGTCTGAAAAGTTTTAAACATGACAACAGTTCTGACGGAGTGGAGATTAGATAAACAGCAGCAAGGGATGGCAAATAGCGAGGGTGGAAAAACAAAACAACAGTTTTGCATTTGGGAAATGTTTGAATGACAAGTTTTAGCACTTAGAGGGGGGAAAAAAAGCAAAGCGAGTCACTGAAAGCTAAGACAGGTTAAATACACGGTTTCTCATTTTAAATAAGAGACAGTTAGAAAATCTATTTAACTGCGAGGAAAGCCAATACTGCCATAGGCAAGTTGGATATTAAATCTATTTATCCTGCTTTTTAAGTCTTTTGTTTGCTATTTTGCCATTTGCGTTGACGAATATTGTCTGGACTAGAAATCAAGAACATTTTATTCAAGCCAACCATGTAGTATGTTGTAAGAATGAAAAGAACGGCGCAGAACACACTAAACTGTGGCTTCAAAACAAAATCTGCTGAAGCTGCCAAGAGTCTTAATCGAAATACTTTAAGAACTTATTCTAATCAGTGGTGGTCCGACTGTAAGTCTCCTGAGGGTTGCATCAATTGAAACACACCCTGGGGTGATTGACAGGAAAGGAGGGTGGGGAGCCTGGCTTTGGGGTCAATACTAGCTCAGTATAATCAATGCAGCTCCTGATTCTTTGATAATAACACAACAGCGGAGTAGTAGTGCTCCTCATGTCCCTCGTAATATAAAAATCAATTAACACCAGCCTAGAACCATTTCGCTGCGGTGAAATGAAGCAGTAATTAAACGTGTTTGCCTTTGGCCGCTCTGAATCACTGTCAGTTAAATCTTTGTGTTATTCATAATGAGAGAATCAAGGGAAAAATATTGAAAGGATCAAAAGGAGAGGGATGTAGAAGGAAAAGCTGATTTATAATAAATGAAATTGTTTGGGTTTTAATGGGATTATTAGAACTGGTGGAGAGAGGAGCGTGAATCATGTAGTTTAGGAGGGAAAACGGTGAAAGGTAACAGGTGGCTGGAGGGAATTTAGATTCTCTTTCATGTTGTCATACAACTATTTAATCGATGCACAAAAGGGCCCGAAAGAAATATTTCATTAAAGCTATGAAAACAAAATATTGAACTTTTATAAAATCTGAGGGGATAATAGAGCGATGAATATGTCCCTGTAGCAGCCCAACACTGTTTTCTTTCAATACAGAACTTCACAAAATGTAAAAACACCTTGGAAAATGATGATGTTCTTCTGTTTTTATGCAAATGTATGTTTTAAAAACGTTATTGTATGAATATTTGTCTAAAAATATGGTCATGAACTCTGCCACAAAGCTGAAATCCTTTATGATAGTGAAACACCAGCAGTAGGCAGCACACATGCGTCACTCCAACATGAACACTGAAGGGTTTTGTCCAGTTTCAGGTACCTGATGTACTACGGCTTCAAACACCTTGTGTAGGTTTTCAAAAGGCGATTTATTGCCTTTAGAATTAAGCAGGTTTCCCATTAAAATAAATACCAAGGGTTTAAGGAACTATTAATCATTGGTGAAACTGAACAGAAGGATTTCAATTATATACAGGAAGCTTTACTTGCTTTTTATTTAAATGCTTCGATTTACTGAGAAGGTCCGGTATTGACTGTAGATGAATGTTATGCAGCTAATTCAAGAGGTTTACATTCATTTGGACTATGAGAGAAATGAAAGCTTGAGGAGGCTTGTGCTGCTAGCCTTGATAGACATTGTTTAGCTGGAGTCACATTTTCAGAATCTATAAAACATGAGATGGCAAGTGCAAAGTTGGCATTGTTGATTTGGCAGCATCTAGCGGTGAGGTTGCAGATTGCAACCAACTGAAACTTCTCCCGTGCGCCAGGCGTGTAGGAGAACTACGGTGGCCGACGCGAAAACCTGAATGTTTGGTTTGTCCGTTCTTTGCTACAGCATGGTGGCGGCTCTTAAACAGCAACAATTCTTATTTTCAGGTGATTTTACACTATAGAAAACATACTTATTATTATTATATTCATTTCTGCCGACAGATCCCCCTAAATGCTACACACTGTTCCTTTAAGAGAAGACACTACAGGTGTATGGGGTAAACAATTTAACCAATAGATATCACCATGAATCTTCCCCAGTTGATTAGTTACATTAAGACAATTTTTATTTTGTATTACAAGTTTTCTGAAATGTTATGTTTAAATAGGCAAATGAGGCATTATCTTATTAAATATACATTTCCAGAACGGAAATATGAACATTTGATAAAGCCAAGTTCAAACTTCTTGTTTTATTTTGTTGTTTGGATATCTTTTTTTATCACTCTTTTCTATCACAGCCATAGAAAGTCTATAAATATAAATAGGAATGAAACTGGAAAGTTTGGTGTATGTAAGTGCTACTAAAGTGGAGATTTCTGGCTCAGAGAATGGGAAACAAATTTGGAGAAAACGGCCTTTAAATATATGTTAAGACAAATATTTTTTGTGTTACAAGTTTTCTGAAATTATATGATTAAATATGCAAATGAGACTTTTAGTGAATTTAGGAGAAATCTACAAACGCAAATAGACAAAGTAGTAAAATAAAAACCTAAATGTGTATTTTAGATGTTTTCTTTCCACTAGTCTGAAAGAGGAACATGAAGTTAAATACCAGCAGTCCAATTAAAAATGGTAAAACATGTTTTGTATATATACTAGTATGTTCCTTTATATACAATCATCATCTTGATGTACCTCTCTGTAGCCTTCATACACTATTGGTGCATATGTTTAATATATAATTTATATTCTTGTTAATATTTGATTGATTATTTGAAACATGTAACATGTGCGTTGTTGTATGCAGTATGGGTATTTAACATGGAGACTCTGCCAGAAGTCTGAAGAAGAGCCTGGTGCTTCAAAACGTTACAGCAATAAAAATCCTTCTATCGGGAGCTCTTTGGTGTTTGGATCTATCTGTTTTAATAAATGGAAGTAAAATAGCTCAAAATTGACCAGTGTATGAAAAAAAATAGGGTCTCGCCTTAATCTAACTTCATTTTATCCTCAGCTAACACCAAGGGCAATGAAGCAGTCCAGGAACTTCTATTCATCAAGGATAAAGTCCAATTCAGTTACAACACAGAATGTCAGCACCATTACCATAAATACAATTACCTCCCATCCTGCAGTACGGAGGCAGGTTTCCATCATACCCACTACCACCTGTTTCTCACATACAGACGAAAATAATACACAAGGTCGCAACGGAGCTGCAGTCAAAGAATGTCACAGCCATCATCTCTGACCTGTCTCACCTCCTGTTTGACTGCTTCATACTGCTGTCATCTACTCACAGGTACAATGTCTTACTGTGTAAATGTGCCAGGTTAAAAAACAACTTCTTAACAGCAAATTAGACTCATAATGACCGCACTTCTTTCCTCAAACTAAACTATATGAAACAACTAGGGCTGTCAATCGATTCAAATAGGTAATTGCGATTAATTGCATGATTGTCCGTAGTTAATAGTGATTAATCTTACATTTTTTATCTGTTCAAAATGTACCTTAAAGGGAGATTTGTCAAGTATTTAATACTCTTATCAACATGGTTGTTGGCAAATATGCTGCTTTATGCAAATGTATGTATATATTTATTATCGGAAATCAGTTAAAGGGACTGTTTGTAACTTCTTACACGTATAAATCATTGCGGGTCCGTGTCCCATGCGCGCTCGCGTTTGGCTACGCTGTTCAGACAAGACTCAAACACAAACTACACGGAAGCACCAAAACCGCAAAGTTATATCTAGTGAAGCCCTGTTAAACAGTGTTGGCTGCGGTCGGAGGACGCGGGGGAGACCGTAGCTTTGGTCTCCAGGGCCGGAGTCTCTGCTGTACTCTGCTCCTCTGCCTGCTTGCCTTCACTCACACACCGCGCTCATTCTCACTCGCTCAGCTCGCTCCACCTCACGTGCATGCGCGCACACTACACACTGCAGAAGAGTTAGTTTAGCTCTGAGAATATCTAGTGAATGTACAGTGGACATTTGTGCAGAAATAAATGCTAATGGTGCAGCTCCTCCAGACCAACAGAGGTTTCCCGTGTCTTGTGAAGTGACGGGGCTCCGCAACGAGAAACGTTATGCTCGTTCATGTCTATGTAGCAACAGCACGCTGACTTTCGTTGACTTAATGGCCACAGGTGTCTCTGTTAACAAGCAATTTCTGATTCTTACATAGAGTCCCTTTAACAACACAAAAAGATGACAAATATTGTCCAGAAACCCTCACAGGTACTGCATTTAGCATACAAATATGCCCAAATCATAACATGGCAAACTGCAGCCCAACAGGCAACAACAGCTGTCAGTGTGTCAGTGTGCTGACTTGACTATGACTTGCCCCAAACTGCATGTGATTATTATAAAGTGGGCATGTTTTTAAAGAGGAGACTCGTGGGTACCCATAGAACCCATTTTCATTCACATATCTTGAGGTCAGAGGTCAAGGGACCCCTTTGAAAATGGCCATGACAGTATGACAGTATGACAGTATGACATGGTTGGTACCAATGGATTCTTTAGGTTTCATATGACGCCAGTATCTTTCCTCTAGCTTTAAAACTGAGCCCGCTACAACCTAAAAATTGCAAGTTGCATTAATGCATTAAAGTAATTAGTGGCGTTAAAATGAATTTGCGTTATTATCGCGGTTAACTTTGACAGCCCTAGAAACAACACATCATATTTATGTCTGTGTTCCCTGTGTCAAGTACCTGCATGTTGTAGTGTCTGAGTGTACTATTCAGGGACAAATACAACTCAAATCTAATGGAATACTACTGTTTATATTGAACATTGTGTCATTGTCCTTTCTACACAATCCTGTATTAAAACAGCCACAGGATTCTCTAAGTATAATTGTAAAGAAAATCCCATTACCAGATGTTAAAGTTAGGAAAAAGCAACTTATAGTTTTGAAAATCGTACCAAGAAACATCTCTTTACCTGATCAGACATTGAGTGACAGACTATTCCAACTTCTCCTTCAGTAGCAAAGAAAAACGTCTCTTTGATCGGACGTCGGGTTCTGACATCTGTCGCAAAGGTTACCGTCAGTAGTCTCAACGATCTCTTTGGAATTCACTCTTCAACCTGGACCTGAACAATCACTTAGTCTGAGTTTTGCTCATCAAAGTGCTTACTGCTGTCAGTCTCCTGAAGTGCTCTTTTTGTGCTGCGCTTTCTGAATAAAATCAGCATCTTCACACCTGCTGTCTTGTGTTCTGAGAGAAACTTTCTTGAAACCTCTCTGCTGACTTCAAATTCACATATATTAAATACAATTTCCAGCCTGCTGATCCTGCTTGTGTAACATGTTGGACTTGACAGGAATTGGTTGTCAATATTCCCCAGGAACATTTCACATTCAGATTCTGTGGCTTTGCAGTTACAAGTGACAGCCAATTATTTTGTCCTCTCACTAAGAGATTGTTACATCCCTGTGCCCCACTAATTTGTTTGCATGCGAAGCAATTCAACTCATTTATTTTGTTCCTTCATTAGACTGCATGTTCAGCAGCCTCCCCGTTGGAGAATAAAGAACAGTACAGCTTTAGAAATGTGTATCGGTTATATTTTGGTCTGAGATATGGGCCCTCGGTGGCTCTCGCTGGCCCGCTCTCAAACATCATACAACAAAATTAATCTGTTATTTCTGTGCGGGAAGGCCAATATGGCGGCCGGAGGGATCAGAGATGCTGTTTGTTGTTCCCTTGATAAAGTGTTAATGTAATATCTCTGTCCTCGCCACTTCACTGTGACTCTGCACCAAAATGCATCAAACTCCAGCCATCTGCAGTGATGAGAATGTCTGTTCTTTATGGAGCATCGTTTTACGGGATTTTTTTTTCATCTTCTAATTATCTAAATCTAATTTGTAGCTTGCATGATTACAAATGTGCTGTAAAAGTGCAGAGATTCTGCAATAGATGTCTGAACTGTTGAACACTTTTTACAAAGTTTTAGTCCTTCTCAAGCAAAAAAACAAAAAATGTTAATGTTAGTACGGCATCAGTTTATGTCATTTAGTATTGCACTTCTATAAAATAGGACTTACAAAAAAGAAAAGGTCAAAATATGTGCTGCAAAGGCCAAGATATCCTGTCTCTTATGTCGCATTCACACCAAGAGCGAAGCAAATTTTCGTCTTGCTTTACTCGCACCAGTTGGACCGCCGGGATCATTTGTGTGCATTACCGTTACTGGCTTTGGACAAGCCGGAGAATAACATTATCTAGGCATAAATACGGCAGTAACGTTGTTGTAAATGGAAAAAGTATATCAAAAGTATGCCGAAATAACAACATAATGATGTTGATTCGTAAAAAGTCTGAATTCATGCTTTGTCAGGTCTGTCCGCAAGACGACAAGCAAACAACTTTTAAAATGCTTGTTTTCTGAATGAAGTTCAGATTGATCAGTACCAGGCTATGCTAACATTGTAGCTGCTTCAGCAACACTCAAGATCATGTCATCTAGGCATAAATACGGCAGCGACATTGTTGTTTATACCATAGACAGTCCGTGGTTATACACATACATTTATACACAGAGTTTTGTCCGGTCTCCGTACAAATATGAGGTACTATCGTAGCTCTGGGTGCCTACAATGCTGATAGGCTTTCGTGAATTTCTCGCTTGGGTTGAAATATTTCACCTCCTGCGAATACGTGATTGATTCCCGCCATTCGCATCGCCCGGCGCAAATTTGTGTCTATTCGCATCTTTGTATTGACTTTGTATGTAAAAGTTCACTTCGCGTTTGGTGTGAAGGCGCCATTGGTCCCCAATATACTGTAGGTCAAGCACCAAAACACTGCATCCTACACTTCCCATAACGCAGCAGCTTTTCATTAGACCCTCCTGTCTGGTAGACGCCCACGTCTTCCCATCTAGGCCATGGGGTCTCTTTTAGAAATGGTCTTAATCGGAGAAATCAGCAGAAGTTCCCTCTAAAATGACGATCTAATAAAGTTAAATGGTGTGTGGTATTAAGTTGTGTACCTCAAACTCCTCGGCAATCTTGGGTCCATCCAGGAACAGCCTGGTGCTGAGGCAGTCCACTGGACCAAAGTTAGCTGGGGAAAGAGAAACAGAGAAGACCTTGCTATCAGCTACATTATTTTGTGATTATGATTTTAATCCTTGATGAAGACAAAGAACCAAAATCAAACTCTATGATTCGTATAGAATAAATACATCAAAAAGGCCCTACCAGTTTAATGCTAGCATTTCCTCCCTCCTCAAAGCAACAGTTCATCTTGTGTTAATCCAGGCAGCTGAAAGTTACTGTTGCTGCTTTCAACAACTTCCAGTCAAGTTTGAAAATGTGACTCCCCTCGTCGGATTCCTATTAAACTTCCAACATCACAGCCTCCTCCTGCCTGCTGCCACATGCTGCTGCTGACTGCATGCACCTCAAACCTGCTAAAATATGCTCTTACTGGTTATGCTGATTTCCCCCCCCCTAGCACCAGTTCTTGCTGTTCTGGTTTCTTATATGTGCATTATGTAAATTCACCACCTGAGACATGTGAGTCTGTGTTGTTACCCCTTTGGGTGTCAACTGCACTCTCCCCTAAATCTGAAGCATCTGATTGTTTTCCTGTATGTACAGTCTGTTCTCATTCCCAGGGCGTATGATACCCTTGAGTGTCTGTATGAGACGCACCAGGCTTTCAAGTAACTACAATGTAAACCCATCCGCATCAATATTAAACACTCAGAGAAAGTGCTCCGGGAGTGTGGTGACGTACTTTAAAGAGCAAAAAACACACACAGGGCGGGAAAGTTTCACTTTCTTTACAAACCTGTTCATGTCCAGTGTTCACAAAGTTCTGTTTCATTTTCACTTTACAAACGTAGCCCAACCATGATGTTTTCCCTGAACTTCACTAAGTGGTTTTGTTGACAACCACGTGTTTGCTTTGACCATAGTGGAGCGTCATAGTTTGACGCGCTGGGCTACCCAGTGTGTTACAGAGTGACGCCAAGAGGTCCTGTCAGTTTGTGATGAGTTGGGATGAGAACGTGTTGATATGTAATGCCCGGGCCACACTGGATGCATGAGCAGCGCGTGTGCATCGTGGAATCTCTTGTTTTTTTTATTTTGGCGCCAATGTTAACATATTAGTCGCTACACAGGCTTCGTTCATCAGCTGCGTCTCTTCTAGAGATTCGAAGTCTTGTATATTTTTTCCGTGTTTCCGCGTGCCGTGCGTGGTTCATAGCAAAAATAGACCATTTATTGACCTCATACTATCAACATTACTACACTTCCCATGTCTATATCTGTAGAATATGTCACAGACGTTGAAAAAAGTTCCTGTTTCTATTTCAAAATAAAAGCCATGTAGCTTTTTTTCTATGGAACGAATTCCTTCATTTGTTAACACAAGGCTTTTATTCTGAAATATTTGCAGGACAGTGTTGGGGAACATGCAGAGACTTGCACGGCTCCATAATTTAATAGTAGTACCTGCTTTTAATCAAGGATTATAATTATTATTATTTACAAATGAGCACACGCCTCTTAACCTTTGTCTGTCTAAAATAAATATATATGATATTTATAATGAAATGGCCATTATGAAAGGCAAACTATGTAGAGAAAAAGGGCTGGCAGCAGCAACGCTGTCGGTGTGGACACCACAAGCATGAGAGACGCAGCGGTACAGCGAGGTAACCGTCACGTGCTGCTCAAGCGGCCTGTGTGGCCCGGGTGTAAGACCCCTGACTCCTCAACCTGATGATTGAACTTTAATGTTCCTGACTTAAGGTTGGCTGCTAAGTAAGGGATAATGAGGGGTCTGTCATCGCCCTGAAGGGGTTTCTTTCACAACAATGACCGCTAGCTGTACATTATCCACCTTAATACACGGCTACTTACTTGAGAAATCAATATGTTGACACAAAAACGGTCCGCCAGAGTCCGACATCAGAGCTGCGCCCATAGCAACTTTCTGCTATACATAGCGACGGTTTGTAATAAGAAATTACAGACCGCGGAACGCCATGATTAACCAATCAGAATCAGCCGTGTAATAAGCCTCAGTAATAATACAAACAAGAATGAGAGAGTGTGTGTGAGAACGAGACCAAATGCTTTTCAATACATCCTGATCAAATGCACAATAATAAAAAATTCAAATAAACAATTTGTTGATTCCTATTCTAAAAGATCCATTATCAAGTCTGTTCACTCACAAGTAAAGTCCTTGTACTCCTGGAACACCTTGGGGTACATGGCTGCAGACATCACATCCTCAGGGGTGATCTCCTCGCCGTGTGCAGAGCGGAGCCCCTCCTCCAGGGCCTCGAAGTCCATGGGTGGCAGAGAGGCGCCGGGGCGACCCTCAATACGGGTGAGGGACTTCAGCACCTGGGAGAGGAGGTTAAAAGAGAGAAAAGAAGATGGAGGAGAGGAAACAAGAGAAGATAGAGAGAAAGATTACTAAAAGTTTATATTCAAAGTCTTTCTGAATGTTTCCCCACTCGTAGTATCCCCACGGGACTCTGAAGCATGTGGGATGTATAAAGTGCTGGTAAAACCTTCACATTGTACTTCACAACTATACGTGTGGATAAAAGCTGCACCCTGTCACGGCACGAAAGTGACAGAGAGACTTTGGGTGAGATGAGGAGGAAGATAGAGATACATGGGGAGCTGTTATGAGGGATGGAGAAAGAGAGGGAGTGAAACACTTCACACAGAACAATGTTGTTTCCTCAGCGGTTCTTTGGCGTGGGTTGAGCTGCTGAAACGGAGACAATATAAAACTTAATGCAAGTTATTTTTTTTTTTTTAAATTTGCATAAAAGTGAAACAGCTGCTGTGTTAAGATCTGCGGTGATATGCACTTTAGTTCTCCTCATTTCTCTCTCGTTTCATCTTCTTTCTCTCCAGTAAAGTGTCATCAGCCTATCACAGATGACTGCAGTGTTGCCGCATATGTGACACATCAGCCTGGTTTCCTTCTTAGAAATAGTAGAGGACGAAGACAGAAAGAAAAGGGATAATTGTGGAAAGTGGAGGCTGCTATATATAAGACTAATGATATGACATTTTATCTGCCCACACAGTTGTTGGCATCCGACACAACTTGTGGAGACAATCCATCTGAGGCTGCTAATAATGTCTGGAGAGGAGATTATGTCAAGACACAGGGATTTTCGCCTAGGGGCTGCTTGTTTTGGTTTTATTTTCACAGATTTCTTCAGCTTTTGATGACACAGTTTAGTTTGCACATGTGTAGAGGGAGGGAGGAGACAGTTGGAGGCTCTCCATTAGCCTATTTAGTCTGCTTCAGCAAATGTGTCTTGGAAGTATACAAACTAGGGCTGTCGAAGTTAACGTTTCAGGAAAATATTTGTCATTATTTTGTGTTGTTAATTGATTTACAATGAGAAATATATACATACATTTGCATAAAGCAAATTTACAATTAATCGCGATTAAATATTTTAATCGATTGACATCCGTAATACAAACAAAAATAGCTAATAGTAAACCTTCTTGTCCTGCCAACCTCCGTGTGTGTGTGTGCCATTATTTATTTTAGCCTATTCAGGTTAATTTATCATCGCCTAAGCTAACATGTTAACTACTGCTTTAGGTATAGCAATGTGTGCACCAAATTAAACATTCAGTTGAGCATTTTAGCATATTTTTCTAACGCTAAATGCAGTACCTGTGAGGGTTTCTGGACAATATTTGTCATTGTTTTGTGTTGTTAATTGATTTCCAGTAATAAATATATAATACATGTGCATAAAGCAGCATATTTGCCCACTCCCATGTTGATGAGAGTATTAAATACTTGACAAATCTCCCTTTAAGGTACATTTTGAACAGATAAAAAATGTGTGATTAATTTCCTTTTTTTTGCCGTTAATCGCGATTGAATATTTAAATCGATTGATAGCCCTAATACAAACAGAAATAGCTAATAGTAAACCTTCATGTGCTACCAACCTCTCTCTGTGTGTGCCATTATTTATTTTAGCCTCATTCAAGTTAATTTATCATAGCCTAACATAGCCTAACATGCTAAGTACTGCATTAAGGATAGCACTGTGTGCACCAAATTGAACCTTCAGTTGATCAAATGTCTCCTGTGTGCATATATCCACGTTTGCAAATGTGTGTGTGCGCCACTGTATTCTAGCCTTTGTGGATGTTTAACATATCGGCACATTTATGCGTGTGTGTGTGTGTGTGTATGTGTGTGTGCCTGCCTTGCGGAAATCTCCAGACAAAGGGCCCCGGTGCAATGCTATTAGTCACAGAGCTAACAGTTCAAAGATAGCTGACTCATTTGTGTGTGTGAGAGAGAAAGACACTTCAAAAGATGGCAGGCTCATTTGAGTCCCCGCTCATTAACATTGCGTCCTCCGAGGACGTCTTACACCTAAACTGCTTGATTGTTTAAGTGTGAGACGCAAGACAAATAGTGACTGTGTGTGCGTGTGTGTGAGAGAGAGAGAGAGAGAGAGAGAGAGAGAGAGAGAG